>JANIWJ010000049.1:0-100164 GCA_030705055.1 Kodamaea plutei | reverse complement strand
CCGCTCTTCCGATCTGTACTGTATTTATACTGTTAAAGGTGGTTTGAGGGCCTGTGGAATTCCCAACTATACCATCTTCTGGTCGCGCTTGCAGGTTCTCTGTATCTATCGTTTCGGTAGTTTTTTTATAACAAACAATCTTTGTTGCAAATACCTATTGAAAGCGTTGAAGGGCATCAGAGAGATTCATAGATCTATTGAAAGTTCGTGCTTACTTATTGGATAGTTGAGAGTTTTTTAAACCGACATTTTTTGAACGAAATTACACCTGGAGACTCCTTCCCTTAAGTATAAACAAATCAGTTAGAAGACCTCTTATTATGTACGCTCCATATAACAACTACAACAACAAGACGGGAGGCAACATGCCGCAGCCCAAGAATGGCTTGAATCCCAATGAAAATCCCAATATTACCGCAACAGTTAATGGTGTTAATGGTATGATGCTATTGAATGAACAACGCGGGATGGACTCCAAGATGCCCCCAAACGGAACAGTTAATCTTGCATCCACATTCTTCCCTCGTCTGAGCCAGTCGATTAGCCAGACCGCTCCAATGTTGAATAGTATGTCTCAACAACAACAGCAACCGCACCATCAGCACCAGCACCAGCATCACCAACAGCACCAGCACCAGCAACAACAACAACAGCAGCAGTTTTTGGGTTTACTGCAGATTCAGCAGTTTCAACTCAACAATCAACATCGCGGAATGTTACACTCTTCTCCAATGAATATGACCAATTCATTGAGTTTACCTACACACACTTCAACGGGCACTCCGCATATACCTCATCTCACTCCTCAGCATAGAAGCAAACCAAACCCTATGGCTAGTGATGATCAGTACCACCAACAACTGTTAATGAACCAATACTCTTCCAATTCTCCATTAAACTCGTCCAAATTGAACCAATCAAGATTGAACTCAAATTTGCAAAACCATCCACAACAACTGCAAAACACGCAACTTCAGAGTCCAAACCAAAATCGGCAACTGCCCCATCAACAACAACTGCAACTGCAACTGCAACTGCCACGACCAAAATCACAACCTCAACCACTGCAACCGCAACTGCAACTGCAACAACCACTGCCACAACTCGAACGAAAGCAACTGTATGATAACCAATTCACTCAGCAACAAAGCTACCAATCGCCCAGTCCTCCCGAAGAAACTGCTCCTAAATCTTCGGGTCGTGGGAGAAAAAAGAAGGAGGAGGAGCCCAAGAGTGCATCACCTCCGCTCACGACAATGGATGCGAAGAAGAAGCGTGGTCGTCCCAAGAAACTCATTTTGGATCCTTCGAGTAATGAGTACATCGATCTGTCACATCCGAACTTCAAACTGTTAAACAAAGTCTTGAAAGACCTGATATCCCCCTCCGGCGGTTCGGCTCCTGTGTATAAACCTGATATGGCTGCGGCTTCCAAAAAGGCCTCCAAGGATCACAGCATAAGTAAGCTCTTTGAACAGCCCACATACTTGAGAACGTTTGAAGATGAAGCAGTCCAGCAATTGCTCCAGAAAAAGGACAGACGTGGTCGACCACGTAAATTCCCAGTAGAACAAACAGGTGTTACCATCAAAGGTATTAGAGTGAATGGTAACTTGAAACACAAAGTACTGAAAAAATCACCTTAGCTCTTTGTATTATATTAGGATTGTACTATAAATAAAAAAAAATATTGTTTTGTATTCCTGGTAACGTTTATGTCTGCTCTTTTAAACTATTAATTAACCTATTGAACAATTGATCAATTGCCCCATGAACATATAACCTATATGTGTGTTCCACATGCTCTAGTGCTCATTATGTGTGTTCTACATGTTCTGATTAATGCTACCTGTTTATGTAACCTAAAAAATACACTATTAGATTTATCCTAAGAAAATAATCTTATTTGCTCTTTTGATAGCCCTGGTGATAATTCCCAACCAATGAACAAAGTCATCAAAGTTATCATCCTCAATGGCTTCCTTCAAACCAGGGAAAGTTTGCGCAGCATAACCCGTCTTCCTACCACTTGCAAACGCAATGTGCTTAAAGAATACCCTATTATTCAAACCATCCTTGTGTAAGAAATTTCTCTCAAAGTATTGCAAAAGCTTATTTTGGTGCTTTGTTTGAAAGTACAACTTGATTCTTTGCCAAAACTTAAGAGTATCCTTGTTCTTGTGTTGGAATTCCAAATCTGCCGAGTATTCGTCAAATGCAACAGTGTTGTTTTGCAAGTAGTTTAATTCATTGCCTAATTTCTCAACATATTTGGAAAGCAATGGCTCAGACTTGTTTCCACAGGCATGTGGAGCGTGGCTGAAATCTTCTTCCTCAGCAAAGGCGTACATCATGGCAATTCTGTTGTGCTGACACGAGTGAATAAGAGAATCGTAATAGTAACCACTACTGGCAGCCTTAATGTATTCCGAGTCATCCTCGTTAGTACTCTTGAAATCAAACAATGCCTCTTCAGACACCGAAGTATTGAGCCATTTTTCTGGAATCAACTCAACAGTTTCATTGTAGTACTTGAGCAACTCTGAAGCATAGTTATCTAATTTAAGACTGATAACGTCAGGCTCACTCAAACTTAAAATCAAAAGCGACAAATACTTAGCACCCAAGTTGTGGTAGACAAACCCAGGATCCGCATAGGTCTCCATCCAATTATAAGAGTCATAGTTCGAATGGTAGTGGTAAATAGGATCATCCTTAGCTTGAAGAAAACCAAAATCAAGAGAGGGAATACCCAAGTTCTCCAAAAACACAGTGAAATCTGAACCAGAGCCCAAAACATCAAATATACCACCAGTGTTTTTGACCCAGTGGTCATACACAGTTCCAACGCCGTCTTCAGGGTATTCAAGCTCCTTGGCAACCTGTGCCAAAACCCAATGCAAACTAGGAGAAGCACCCAAGACCAAATTCTTACCACTTACAGCGATATCGACGTTTAAATAAGCAATAACTTCACGTTGGAACTTCTTGGCAAAGTATTCACCAGCCTCGGTGGAACCAATCATACCGTACTCTTCACCGTCCCAAGATTGTAAGACAATGGACCTCTTAAACTTGAAGCCAGCCTCCTTCAATTTACCCAAGGCGCGAGCAACTTCCAAAAGCACGGCGGAACCGGAGTTCGGGTCACCGGCACCACCCTTGATCCAGGAGTCTCTATGGTTACCAAGGAGAATCACCTCATCCTTGTTCTCCCCTTCAAACTCACCATACACGTTCCAGATGGGTGTGATGTTGAAAGTTTGATTGCTGTACAAGTTCAAGGTATACTTTGGGTTAGGGCCAATGGAGTAGTCATACCCTTCCAATTCACCTTTGAAACCCTCCAAGGGACTCAAACCAAACCCATTCAACTTTTCCAAGATTGGCTTCACTTCTCTGTAAGAAATTGGCAATACTGGAATCTTACCGATACTGTCACTTGGGTCCTGACGTTCCACGCCTGGTTTGGAAGCGTAGCCTGGGGTCGTCGGATCACCAAAAGCAGCACCTGCGCCACCCAAAAACAAAACTGAGCCACGCTGTACAGATGACTCTTGTCTTGCAGGTCCTTCAGGGTATTGTTTGTATCCATTTGCAGGTGTTAAGCCATTATCATCGCCAGGGTCTGAGTAGATTAAAACACCAATCGCACCAGCGTCTTGCGCAAATTTGACCTTGAGTCCTCTGAAAATTCCACCATAACGTGCAATCACAATCTTGCCCGTGACATCAACGCCAGCCTTCTTCAAGTTTGCAAAGTCATTTGAGTCACCATAGTTGACGTAAACGTATTCAGCAGTAACGTTACCATTCGCGCCATATCCCAAAAAAGTTGGCACAAGGTCTTCGCCACTAGTGTCTTTATCCTTTTCAAGAACATCCTCAGTCAATGGAGCCTCATACACAGTTTGGCCCTTTTTAAGTAAACTCAACGAGTGGTCTTCAGGATAACTAAGCAACACCTCGTACGTATCAATGCTGGTTTTAAGTCCATACTCTTCAAATTTGGCCTTGGTCCATTCTACAAACCCATAGTTGGAACCAGCCAAATGTGCTTCCGAAGTATACTTTCGGGACCAATTTCCGGCAAGGTTCTCCTTTAATGCCTCCAATACAATTTGCTTGGGGTCCGCAATCTCTTCATCAGTGCGACTGTACGCACACCACTCGGAAGCCTTGAATACCCCAAAGGTAACTGCACCTGCAATCAATACTCGCTTCTTCCACGAACTACGTTTTCTGGGAGCGACGCTGCCCTCCAATGGAGAATATTCAACCTTCTCCATGTGTTTAATTTTTCGTCAATCAACTTCCTGTGGCTGATTTATTACTATTTATGCATCAATACTATTTGGGGGGTCGGGTGTGTATGCAAGTTCGTGTGATATCGTGATTGCTACTGAAATAAACTATGGCGCCATCACCCGCGCAATCTGTAATCTTGGACTATTTGTAACTGTGAGATCGCTCTATATCTTGTGACTTCTTTGGCTATGCCTTCGGTCGGATGTTGTCATCCTTTCGTGTCCTATACTTGAAACTTACCTATTTGTAAGCTAAACTGTATAACTGAATTGTGTAAAAAAAATTAACTAAATTGTGTAAAAAAAATAACTAAATTGTGTAAAAAAAATAACTAAATTGTGTAAAAATATGTACTATTCATTAAAAAATTCTCCAGGGGGTGAGTCGAACACCCGATCTCAAGATTACTTTGAGTTATCATTACAGTCTCGCGCCTTAGCCAGCTTGGCCACCTAGAGTTTCTGATTGGTGGGTGAACTTGACGTTATGTCAAAAACGGCATCTGATTGGTTGCAGAGTTTGACATAATCTCAAAAACGTTTTTTGTTGACTTATTTGCAGCTAAAAAAACAAAGATAGCCAGAAAAGCTTGGATAAGAGAGAGACAAAGATAATTAGCCACGGAAGTGAAATTCAACCAGTGAATACCCGTTCGCCTCATAAAACAGCCAACGATAGACACCCACGGATTTTTCCTTAGCGGACAATAACCGGGAATTGGTGCCCGAAAAAGCTACAATGTAATCTCAATGTTATGTAAAACTTAATGCATAAATAATAATGAATAAAACGTAAACCTTCAATTTCACATAATTCTATTCATCAAGCGCCCCATCGCTATCATTGGGGCACAGAAGGCCTTGACCATCATACACAAAGCATCTATCAAGCGACTTAACTCATACATGATCCAAATAAATAACAATAACTCAATCACAATCACAACAGTTTGTAAGTTAGGAAATACCTCGCCAATTACATCAATCGGGGCAAAAAGCATCTTCATTATCTTGATGTTCTTGATGGCAGAGTTAAGATTAGACATCACAGTCACGGGTACTTCGGGGTTGAATTTGTTCATCAAAAGTCGAATCCTGTCGAGAACAGACATCTTTACAATCTCATCGCTGGTGAGTTGGACAGACTTTACGGAACCGTTTTTGGACGACTTAGACGACTTGGCAAGACTCTTTAAAGATTTCAACGAAAGCGACTTGATCGATTTCGACGACTTCAGAGATTTGAGGTCTAGGGAGCTAAAAGACGTGGGTGGTGTATCTTGAAACTCGTGCGAAAATGGATCCATGTATAGCTCAGACTTTGGTTCGACATCTTCATCCACTTCAAGAACAATCTCAATCCCTTCTTCATCCAGAAGAATATCATCATCTAACGACTTGGGCAACGAGACAGCAGGACTATGCTTGGATTTGGCCTTGCTAACACCAGATTTTACAGACCCAGCCTTGATCGACTTTTCTGATTTCTCAGTCTTTGCAGACTTGACAGATTTTGCACCCTTGTCCAACACTTCAACAGGCTTTACGGATTTTGTGGTGTGTGCTGACTTTGGTGACAGCCCAATCGTAGACTCATCGCCATAGACAGCTTGCTGGAGAGGAGTATTCCATTTGGTGGTGATGAATGTATAATTCTTTTTCAACGTGTCAAAACGGGACTTGTCCTTGTCTTTCTTTCCTTCCTTCCCATCCTTTTTGTCCTTTTTGTCCTTTTTGTCCTTCTCCTTTTCCTTTTCCTTAAGTTCCTCAATTTTTATATTGTCAACTTTTTCGTTCTCACCAACAGTGTCATATACCACGTATTTGAGAACGCCGTTCCAAAACGGATGGAACTTGGGATCGGGACCCACAGTTCTAATGGACTCGGCAGATGATTTGGCCTTATCCTTGTCGTCTTTTGAATCTTTTGCATCTTTTGCATCTTTTGCATCTTTGGCATCCTTTTTGTTATCTTTGGCATCCTTTTTGTTATCTTTGGAATCCTTTTTTTCATCTTTGGCATCCTTTTTTTCATCTTTGGAATCCTTTTTTTCATCTTTATCCTTTTTCTCATCGGATTCCTTCTCTGCCTTAGCTTCTGCTTCCTTCTTCTTTTTGAGTTCTTCCTTTTCCTTTTCCTTTTCCTTCTTTCTCTTAATCTTTCTACGTTCTTCTTGCTCTTTCAACTTCTTCCTTAACTCAAGTTGTTGTTCTTGGTTGGCCACAAAGTTTCTACTCAATTCGTTTCTTGCCTTTTTCATCTTCTTTTTCAAAAGCTTCTTCAATTTGGTATTTTTCTTTGCTTCCTTGCTTGTGACCGGAACCAAACCATCCACTGCCTTTTTACCTGAAGTAGTCAGCTTAGCGTCTCCATCTTCATCCAGAGTGTCTTCATACAGAGTATCTTCATCACCCAGAGATTTATCATCAGGGTGATAGAGATCAGAGTCATAATCAGTATCATCATCACTCACTTTACTAACGAAAATATCGTGCGCAGCATTCTTACGTGCTTCCTCCTTGGATTTATAATAATCGTACTGCGAATAATCTTCTTTACCCATTTTGACTCTTAGATTCTTGATAGCCTTTTTAAAGTTGGTTTCCTCTTCCTCTTCATTCTCCTGGTCGAAAACCAACTCCATGGGGTTGTACTTGTCCAATGTTTCCTCTTTATTCACAAAGACATCACGGAACGTCTTTGGAGTGTACATCTTGGGTTTCACGTCAAGCTTCGACAGATCATACTTTTGCTTTTGCTTAACATAGTAGTTGTCATATGTTGTCTTTGGCTTTGGGCCCGAGGATGCTGTGGCCTTGCTTTTTTCTGGTTTTGGGGGAGGAAGAGGCTGGTACACTTTGGGAGCGTAGGGGGATGTTCTGGTGTGGTTATATGGTTGATACTGGTTCAGAAGAATGTTAAGTTGTGCTGGTGTGAACACTTCCCTCAAATCATCAGAGTTATCTGATGATATGGACTTTGCCACAAACGCGCCACCAAGACTGGGCTTACGCAGATGGTTCAAAGGGGGCGACGAGGCGTTCTTGACTCTTGAATGGTCAACGCTATGTAACAGTGGTGATGAGGCACGCTTGAGTTGCGCGTGGTTACCGCCGTGTAACAGTGGAGAAGACTCTCTCTTGATTCTTGAATCGGCATGCAACAGTGGAGCCGATCCCAGCTTCATTCTATCATGAAGCTGGACCTGCAGTTTGCTTGCAGCGCCCTTGTGTTTGGTGAGATCTTGGGTGGACCGACCAGCACCGGCAAAGAGCCCCAAGTCGTACCCGGCTATCGACTCGTCATACGCTGTGTGGACATCGTAATCCAAATGGTCGTCATAGTACTCCGACTGCAAGTCAGGCTGATAGTAGTTATGCTGTGGTTGGTTGGTGTAACTATAGTTGGGATACCCATAGTGATGGTTCATTTGTTGCTGGTGACTGTAGTTATTATAGTAGTCATAGTGTGGGTTATATTGCTCGGCCTTGGGTGAATGCTGCTTCTTCTCGTCCAAGTACTTGGACGTATAGTACCCTTGGCTAGTGACGTTCATCGCTGTGGGAACCTTTTTTTTATTATGGGGTTACGCTTGGATCGATATATATTACGAATGGGGGATCCCGATGGCTGGCTGATAAGCACTAAAAAAACAGAATCACAGAATGATTCCAATTATAAAACTTTAACGAACAAGGAACGGGTGGCGGGTTATCACATACAAGCAAGCAGGGAAACATTCCGATCTGCGGTTGACATGGGGAAATGGTCCAATGTGGCAACTCCTGAATGGGGCAGTCGATGTCTGGTTCATGTGACTTTGATAAGATTAGGTAATAATAGGCTTAGGTAATTATAATTACATAAGTATGTCCTGGTTTGGTACATGGCTGACAAAAGTACCCGTACATGAGCGAGCAATACTCACACGAACTGACAATGTCACATTCTGTAGCTCACGAGACTCACAAAACCTTGCTACGCTCGTTGAAAATACGCTCAAATACGCTCAAATACGCTCAAATACGCTCAAATACGCTGAAAATACCTTAGTTGCTTTCTTTAGAGCTAAATGGTTAGCTAGGTGTTTCAATATTGCGGTACAGAACAACTGCAACCAGACTCGGGTCACCACTTTAGCCACCATTGGAAATTATTCTCGTTGTGTCTCGGTTGCCCAGACATGGGCACTAGAACGCGCTGTGCGCGCTACGCACGCTACTCACTCTACGCACACCACGCTCGCTGTTTGCTGAAAAAAAAAAGATAACCAATAAAGAGAACCCCCGGATTTTTTCTTCAAAAAGAGTCACCAGATGATAAAAACAGGATTGAGGCGATACAGAGTTATAAGCAGAGGGTACTCAATAACTTCTGAGTCGTACTTATCACACGACGAGGAGTTTCTCTCTAAAATAAACAAACAGGAAATTGCGAAACATTTGGAAAACTTGGGTCCCTTCCCTACATATTCAAACATCTTGAACCAACAACACTTTTACCAAAATGAGGTTTTGATGGGATATGCGAAGAAAGAACCACACCCGGTATCTCTCCGACAGTTGGCGGGTTATGGAAAGACATTGACCAAGCAAAAGATCCTAGCAAGTGCCAACTTTGTGCGGTTGGAACTCCCCATCAGATTAGCTATGCGTATCCGTGATTTGCAAACCCTTCCGTTTGGCGTGGTGAACAACTTCCACTTGGCACAAATCTATGAAAGTTACTACCATTCCTTCAACGCCTTCCGTAAAATACCGACAATCACCACTCTCGAACAAAATGACAAATTTTTAGAGACATTGAGTGCATTGTTGGATAACCATGTTTTCAACTTGTCCCACTTGATGATGGGTGCGTTGGAAGTATCCATCTTGAACAATCTACCACAACACGAATTGGACAATTTTATGTCTGTGACATTAAGACTGCGTATCAGTAGACGTCTCATTGCCGAACAGCACTTGTCGCTTTCTGAAAACTATGCTGCACATCCTTACACTTCGAAACCACCAGACTTTATAGGTGAAATCTTCCACCAGTGTAACGCCCAGGAACACTTTGAAAGAGCATCTGAAAATGTGAAAAAGTCAATGATCCACATCTTCCCGCACCCAGAACTCATGCCCGATATCAATATCGAAGGCGACTTGAACACTTCGTTCCCGTTCATGGAACCCCACTTGCAGTACTTGCTAAGTGAAATCTTGCGTAATTCTTACGAAGCAACCATAAAAACGCACGGCGACAAACTCAAAAAATTGCCTCCCATCAAGGTCACCATCATCGACTCAAAGAAACAGGTGGTGTTCCGTATCTCAGACCAAGGAGGAGGCATGCCTCACGATAAATTGGCAGATATATGGTCCTTTGGAAAATCCCCCGAACTTGCAAGATCAAGTTTGCTGAATTTCCACAGAATCCCAGGTTTGCAATTATACTCAAATTTAAAGGTAACTCCAGCTGGTTCTTCTATTGTTACCCCTTCGATGTTGGACAACACATCCCTTATAGACGCAAACGAAAACCGTACAAATGTATCCACAAAACTGAAAAAGTCTACTTTGGACAAATTGATCTCCAGACCTTACGAAAACAAACTTGGTCTTGGGTTGCCCATGTGCAAGGTGTACGCTGACTATTGGAACGGTGACTTGCTGATGAATCTGCTTGAAGGTTTCGGAAGCGATACATGTTTGGTTTTGAGCAAGTTGGGTGTTCACCTGAGTCTTATTCAATTGGACCGTGCTTAGTTGTCTGTTTCCTGTTTTCAATTTGTTTATAATCTGTTATTGCTTTCTCGGTTTCTGTTAATAGTTTTCGATTCGGCCTGTTAATTGCGACTCCACCTGTTGTGATTCGGCCTGATGATTGCAATTCTGCGTGTTGTGATTCGGCCTGATGATTGCAATTCTGCGTGTTGTGATTCGGCCTGATGATTGCAATTCTGCGTGTTAATAGGTTGTACGTTTCTCTGTTAATAATTCATTAACAGTTCTTTAACAGTTCTTTAATAGTTTGCTAACTAAGAGCTCTATGTAATTCAGCTCAGTCAATCAGTAATCAAAAAAACTGACGTTATTCCTTTGTAAGCAGTTTTTTTATTAAACAACAAAATCTTTGAAGAAGTACACAACATGTCAAAGAGGAACGTATCGATACTGTCGCTTCTAGACTCGTCAGCAGACAGTACGCCTGCTGTGCCTGTGATGGTACCGAAAGAGGAGGTAACTTCAATGCCCAAAGCACAAAATGCACTGCCGTTGAGCCAACAAACACAAGCATCCGCTTCCCCTGGTCCCAGCGGTGGACTCAATAACGTGATGACTCGGTTCCGTGCATCGATCAATGTTTTCGACTCACCAACCAGCGACACTGGTGGAGTGGGAAAAGCCAGCCCCGTGCTTTCTGTGAGTGATCATATTAAGAAGTACCGCACCAGCTTGAATCTAAACCCATCATCTAAACCACAGTCACCACAGCTGGTAGTAGCACCACTGGCACCCGTACCAACGATAAGCACACCGATCGTACTGGCTATTCCTCCAGCAGCACCTGCTGTGAAACTCAGTAAAACCAGTATCAACCTGATCATTAACATTGACGAACCAGAGCCTACCGTGGTACCGAAGCTCCCCACGCCGGACCCTACACTGGCAGCTGCCAAACGTAAACGACCATCTCCAAAAAAAACAGATAAACGGAAGAAACTCGACGATTCACCAATGTCAGATAAGAAGCCGGGCAACCTGGGCCTCAAGAAGAAGAAGCCCGAGCTAGTGAGCGAGGGCCCCAACGTGATAACACCGTCCTCCACCACAGACAAATCGAACAAAACCATAGTGGTGGGGTCTTTACCGAAACCGACCGTGATTGATTTATTGAATCCACAAAGCGACGAGGAAAAGATCGAGGTGATCAAGGATGAAGCCAAGGAACCCAAGGAAAGCAAGGAGAAGGAAAAGGTGGAGGTTCCCATAATAGCACTTAACATTCCGCTTTTGGACCCGTCCAACCCACAACCAGGTCAGGCCGAAGTCATCATCAACATCCTCCGTCTTTCAGAAGAAAAGTATGGCTGGTCCGCTATTCACCCCAAGTCAAAAAACGCCCTAGATGTGATCGATGATATGATTGACGATGAAGATGATGAAGATGATGATGACGATATAATTGTGGAGGACGAACGCCCTGTTCTGGGCAAGAAACAGCTCACAGAGGAACAGTTGGTGAGGCAACATGAAGCCAGAATGAACAGAAAGGTGGGTAAGTACGATTACGAAGATCCATTTATTGATGATATCGAGTTGCAGATGGAAGAAGAAATTACATCCACCAAAGAGGGGTTCTTTGTTTATTGGGGTCCTTTGGTGGATGATAGAAATACTAACGTCAAGAAGGGACTGAAGGCAAAGAAATAAGTCCAAGCGAAGCATGTTTTCGTTAAGTGACGGTGCGTTTAGGACTTTTTTTTTCACTATCAGACCAAATCTTGAACACTTTCAGACTAATTGTTTAACGCCTTAAGGACACACCTGGAACACTTTCAGACTAAATCTCTAACCATCCAGACCAAACCTTGAACAATTTCAGACCAAACCTTTAGGAAAACATCAGATTAAAGCCGGAGACTAGATCAAAGAACAACTTCATGTTAACCTGCACAATCAGGTTACTACAAAAGATAGAATGGCCTATTTCAAGGATTATATAAATAATTGTAAAAACTAAATTAAATGGGAATCTTTTCATAGTAATGCTTCATTTTATCATGCAAATAGACGTAATCACGAGTAACGATCGCCCACTCTGAGCCTAGTGGCCCTAGTTGGTAGAACTGGCCCAAATATCCATAGTTTACAAAGTAATGGACTCGTAACTTGCTAAAGTCGGGTCTCCCAAACCTCATGATGGCGGGTACATAGGGCCACAATCCCAGAGAGTTTATAGCCACACCTGTATTCAGGAAAGTTGCTTCTACCAAATTCTCAGGCACATGACCTTTAATAGTGTTAGCACTTCCGCCATAGTGAAGACGTGTCAAAGTCTCTGGTAGTAAATCCATATCAAAGATATCCATGTCAATGCCTAAAAGAATAAGCCGTTGGGTATCCAACAACTCAAGGAAGTTTGGCAAACCCTTAAATCGTTGTCCCTTGTAAGCATGCAAAGTCACTTGCACAAGGTTATGACTGGGACACAAGAAATCTACACGGTAATTTACCAAGGTGGGTGCTTTTAGCAAAAACTCCCTTATACTTAATGGAAGTTTGATTTCACATTCCGGCGTCTTCTTGCCGGTTTCATAAGCATAAATTTCAACCTTTTGTAAGTTTGTGTACCTTAAATCCAAGTTAGCCATATAGCAGTCTACAATTTGAAGAGTGCTTAATGATTGGGGGAATCTAACACCCGCAACGTTTTGGATATCGGCGAGTTTGGCCTTGGTCAAGTTATTGAACGCCATAATTTGTGGTACAAGCATATTCTCAATATTAATTTCTTGTAAGGATTGTGGAAAGAGATCATCATCCAATTTATCGATGGACAAATCTGCGTGGACGCCATCAATGGGAAGGACCCTATCTCCTGATAATGCCTTGAGGTCAACTCCATCCATTTCTAACTTTTTAAGGTTCTTGAGGTTGTAGAAACTGGATACACACGATACTCCAATGAGTGTCAACTCCTCGAGGGAGACAGGGAAAGTGTAGTCAAAACACAATTTGCCCGGTGAGGATGAAAATATGTCCGTTTCTTGTGCTAAAAGCACCAGCACATTTGGTAACAGGTGGAGAAACAAGCCCTTCACCTGCACCACCTGTAGAACTCTAAGCGATTCCGGTAAGACTTGAGATTCGTCTCCCTTGATATTGTGTAGCTTCAACGATCTTAACGTCGAAGGGAGATTCTTGATGGCTCCATGTGTGTCATATATGGTTAAGTCAACCAAATTAGGAAAGGTTTCAGGGACCCAAGAGGAGATTTCCAAGGATTTCAAACTTGGTGGTACCAAAACTGGCTGTGGTTCATATAGAGCGAGTTTGAGCTTCTTTAAAAGCACCAAACGACTCAAGTCTAGTCTAGCTCCTTCCCATGTCAAAATCAATTCCTTCAAGGAAGCTGGCAAATCAGCCACGCCAATATTATTTTGACCCATTCCGATGGTGAGTTTCTCAAGGTTTCCAGGCATCACGGTACGTTGGCTTTCAACCACAGTCATGACATTCAACTCTTTGATCAGATCATGTGGGTGGAATAGGCTAAAGTCAATTGTCTCAAGCTCCACCTTGGTTAACTTTCCGTGCTTCTGTGCAACCAAATTGGTGCTCACCATCACATCACCACTCTGAGAGACATAATCATCATCTTGGTAACCAGGTTCCTCGAGAATTGACGCATGGATCATAATGAGCTCTTCAAACTTGTCAATAACCCTCACATACTCGTTGTGGATTCCAGACGGACTACGGAACTCCAACACCTGGGGCATCGCGTACTTGCTATCAACAACATACGGTAGATTGTCTGCAAAGGCGTAACCACATGGCTTGGTCTCCCGTGTGTCATCATGTAGAACACTAGTAAGAGTGATCCTCTGCGTAATGCGTTTAAATATCAGCTCTTGGAACCTGGGTACAACCATAAGGCACTCTACATCCTCAGGCTCCCCATACTCCCAGATCAAAGGGAAAATCTCAAGCGGTAGCTCCATCAACATATCAAAGAGGCTCATGAGGTCTTGTTTCTCCTCGTTCCTTACCACCTCATCAAGAGCTTCGGTCACTGTAATACATAGTTCATCCATCGATGATAATACGTACAATAGTTGTATGTGTTGATGACCAAAACATTAAAGATACTGTAGGCAGAAGCTCGATATTCGGCTCTACGCCTGCAAAAAAGCTGCTAACCCATCGTGTACTCTTGATATACACTACTATTCTGAAGCAGGTTCCGTTGCATGGTTGGCAATTACATGAATCGGTTCATGATCTACGGGGTTTACTCATCTAAATGGCTCGTTTTCTATCATACATCAATCTTAACCTGACATAATCTACAGTGATATGTAACCTTTAGTATCAGAGACTCAGTAACATTTAGTGAACCAAGACTCAGTGAAGAAACCAGGTCTCGTAGCCTTAGTCTAAGAGCGCCTCCATAAAATACATGGCAATGCCACTAAACCAAATAAAACTGTTCACCATAGATAGGCAACAGGTATCATAACTAGTACAGACATATTGACCATTTTAATGATACCAAACCAAAACACCATATCAATGGCAGACCAACCCAACCAAGCTACCATAACTAATATACAAGACTATTTGAGCCTTTGAGTTGCAAGCAAGATCAAATCTGCCGCATTGAGTTCAAACAGAACGTCACCGGTTTTATATTTTGACTTTACCTTATTGGCATTCTCCTCAATACTGGCCACAAGAGAATCCAACTCTGATTTATTGGTAGCCACAACGGGGAGTCTCTTCACGGAGGTAAGCAAGTTCACGTACGCAGCCAAAACACCAAACCTCAGGGAGTCGATGGATAAACAGTCATTGGTGGTGATAAATGTCTCACCCAAGGACTCTTTCACCAAAGCTACTATATCCTTCCACTTTTCTGTGGTTAATGTGTAATATGTGGTTTGAGGAGCAGCACGTGCTGGAAGAGCAGGCGGATCTTTTGACTCAATGGATTTTGATGATTCACCTGGTTTTGATATTGATTGAGGTGAGTTTAATGTTGTTGATTCTAATTGCAGCTCCAAATGTTCTATACGCTGCTTTAAATACATTTCTTTTAAAATGCCAACCAAGGTAGACTTCAAATTGCCGTAAGGACAGTTGTGCAAAGAGTCCTTGAGAAACGGATATGAAACCTGTTCTGGAGATACTGCCAACACTTTGCTCAACAAAGTGAGTACTGTGATTTTCATTGACTCATACTCTATGAAAGTAGCATAAATAAATAAGAGCAGTTGATAATACAATGTGAGCAATATCGGTGGGATTGAGGAAAACTCGACAGCCAACGAGTCATTGTTCTGATCGATGGCAAACCACAGCCAAAACACCAACACATCGAGTATACCTGTGTTTACAAATCTTTTGTCAACCATACCAGGGATAGTCATGCGTAAGGTTAAGTCGATAGCGTCACGGAAGGAAAAGGGCGGAGATTTCGTGTCGTGTTTCACAGCCACGGTATATGTATACAAGATAAGTTCACCGAGAACGGAGTCTTTGATTTCCTTTGCATCGCTGTCCGTGAGTGAGTGAGCCATGTGGACCTGGTAGTCAATGACACATTTTTCAAAGATGGTTGCGCTCAATTCGTCCATGTTGGAATCGTTGGAGACATCTGCGAACAATGCATTAGAGGAATTGACCAAATCTTCAAATATCGAATCCAACTCGATATCAAACAGCAACAATAACGACAGAAATCTGTCCAAGATGGGCGAAACCAATTTGAAATTGATCAGATTCAGTTTGTTGGACTCTTGTAAATGAGTGAAAAGATCCAAGGCAAAATAACGGGAGTAATTGAGCGTTGAAGTGGAAATGGAATGGGTGATAAAAGAGGTGATCAATTTGCCTTGCAAGTAATCTTCATCCAGCTTGATTTTGGCCAATTCCAGTGGGGACAAGTTGGTTGATTTTGGGGTGGGCAAGCTGTCATATTGGCGAATAAAGGTGAAAATTCTCTTCAAGATGAAGTTGATATCGCTAAGAGACCCCTCCGAGTTGTTGTAGATCAAATTTGTGAACGACGCAATAGCCATCGCCAAAAATTTCAGTGGGTAGAAAGTTTCAATCTTTTTCAAAGTGCTATCAATCAACGAAATCAAACAGTGGAGTTGGATATCGTAAAACTTTTCATGATTCAACAGATCACCATGATCCAACTGCAAGTTGTCTACTGTGAGGGTGGATATTATTTCACAGCACCGAAGGAAAAGTTCCTTGGGGTTACCCTTGAGTGCCAACACCTCAAAAATTTTGATAATACGGTAGATGAAGGGACCATCGCGAATACTCATCAGAAAGTCAAAGTCACTCTCAACACACTCAAGAAGAAGACTAGGTAAGTCCCACCCGATCTCGTACGTCAATTCAGGATTAGTGTCCAATACCTCGTACAATTTACCCAAAACCTGTTCCTTCTCCTCTTTGGAGAACTGACTGTTGCTGTTGCTGAGGTAGATATCGATCAAAGTCAAATAAGAGAGGAAATCTTGCGACTCAAGAGCCTCAACAGCGCCAGTATCAAGCGATTCTAATACTTTCTCAACGGTAACTGGCTCCACTTCTGTAGTATCGGTCTCGGTATCGCTCATGACTTGCTTCTTTTTTTTTCTTTTCTTCTTCATTTTTTCCCCCTTGAAGAGGCGAAAAGCAAAGCCGTGCCATGTTGGAGTCTGAAGATGACAGCGATAGTTTGAGTAGTGATTCAGGAGGAAGTGATTCGAGAGAACTCAGTGTACGTAGTCTAAAAGGAAGTGCTCCCAAAAGTCTGAAAGAGAGTCGGAAAGAGAGTCAGAGAGACAGTCAGAGAGACAGTCAGAGAGAAAGTCAGAGAGACAGTCAGAGAGAAAGCCTGAGAGAAAGCAGAGAAAGAGCTGCAGAATATCAGAAAGAAAGTAGCTCAAAGATTGACAACAGAAATGACAGTTTAGGAGGGATCGAAGATGAGGATATTGAGTCTAGAGCACCACTCGCTACCCTGGTTATCTTTGAAAGACTTCCTTTGCAAACGAAGGAAGAAATCAAGGCAGTTTCGGTGGATAAGGTTACTATAAGGTTCCAACCAATTGGATCCACGCCGGCATTGAACCCAAGGTTATTTAAGATCTCGGCAGATCAATCTATTCAGACGTTGGTGCGCTTTGTTAACCGTAGATTGAGAAATAATGGTGCATTGCACATGTATGTTCAGAATCTGTTTCAGCCAAACCCAGATGAGGTGGTGGGCGACTTGTATAATTTGTTCAAGACGAATAATGAGTTGGTGATTGGGTATTGTTATCTGATAGCCTTTGGTTGATCACTTGTCTGTTCAAGATTGTTGATTGGCTGTGGCAAAGATAACTTCTTTCGATGTTAAGTAGGAACCAATGAGAATCATCAATATGGCTAGTGTCGATACGGTTACCCAATGATCAATGCGGTTACTTAATACGGTTACTTAACACGGTTACTTAATACGGCTACTTAATACGGCTACTTAATAGGGCTACTTAATACGGCTACTTAATACGGTTACTCAATGATAAATACGGCTACTTAATACGGTTACTCAATGATAAATACGGCTACTTAATACGGTTACTCAATGATAAATACGGCTACTTAATACCGTTACTCAATGATAAATACGGCTAACATTCATTTGATCAATACACAGCTAATCTTTGATCAATACTACTCTTTTTTGATGGTACGACTAATCTTTGATCATGAAATCAATTCGACGAACAAATTTACAATTAATGTCACTTAATCAATAGACAATAACCATTGAGAATACGGCTACTCAAATATGCTCACAACCAACAAGTGCCTAATTTATGTTCAGCAAACTCCTTCTGAATGGAATCTGCATGTGTTCAAAAATTCTCACAAAGGCCAACTGAGCCTACACGAGGCATAACACCTAATGGAAGGCTTACATATCGTGAGCCGTCTTTAAAGATATGAGTTCTGATTTTGAGTTTTGTCTGCAATTGCACCATATTTGGACTTTCAACTGAATAAACTGAATTAAATTAACTTCACTGAATTAATTGAACTGAATTACTTTAAATGAATTAATTTTACTTACCTGAATTAATTTTACTGAATTAACTGAATTAATTTTACTGAATTAACTGAATTAATTTTACTGAATTAACTGAATTAATTTAACTGAATTAATTTAACTGACTACAACAATTAGCTAATTTGGGCCAATTTTGAACATTGGTTAGTTATGAACAACTTGGCTCTCTGAACATTTTCCCTACTGTTAAATATATTTTTAAACTTTGTAACCTCAGTTATGAACGCTCCGAGTATTTTGATTCAGCAGAATTCGTCTGTTGTGAGTTTTGGAAAATTCCGTCTATTGAGCTTACGCAAATTACGCCGGCATTAAAGTTTCGATTTGCATTTAAAGATTTTTAAGCGTTTAAGCTTTCCAATATACTGAACGTGAAAAGAGCATATTTCCAATATTCTGAACGTGAAAAGGGCATCTTTCGAATATTCTGGACGTGAAAAGAGCATCTCAGCAAGACAAGCATTGTATTCTTAGAGAGTGCATACTAGGAATTGGTATGTAAATTTGCATGAAAAGTGCACCACAGGGGTTTCAACATGAGAGTGCATCTAATGCAATAAGGGTACTAGAATCTTTGTCTCTCTTAGTAATGTCATGGGAAACTGCAACCCTTTTGATGCGCAAGAAACTGCAATGAATATTCAATGTTATAAGAGCCATCTTATCAACGCCCAAAGAAAGTATCTCTTTCTACATGTTAGCTGGCATACTAAAAATGGCTTGTTTGTTGTACAATAAACAATAGATCCTCTTTGTTTGCATACTAAATTAACCAAAAGGGAAAGTTTGGTACTCTTTTGGTAGGTTTTCAAACCATGCAAAAAGGTACCTGAAACAGCCTCGAATAAACAAACAATCGTTGGGTTGTATGCAGAACAATGCAGAATCAGGGTTGTGGGGAGAAAAGATCTAGAAACATCTCAAAGTGAAGAACGTGAGGTGTTTGAGTTTGTGAGTTTCTTGTTATAGTTTCTCGAGAAGCAGAAAACTCGAACACTATACTAGACAGAATAGAGATTGAGTAAAACAGAATAGAGATTGAGTAAAACAGAATAGAGATTGAATAAAACAGAATAGAGATTGAGTAAAACAGAATAGAGATTGAGTAAAACAGAATAGAGATTGAGTAAAACAGAATAGAGATTGAGTAAAACAGAATAGAGATTGAGTAAAACAGAATAGAGATTGAGTAAAACAGAATAGAGATTGAGTAAAACAGAATAGAGATTGAGTAAAACAGAATAGAGATTGAGTAAAACAGAATAGAGATTGAGTAAAACAGTATAGAGATTGAGTAGAACAGAATAGAGATTAGAGTAGAATAGAATAGACATAGAATAGAATAGAATAGAATAGACAGAGTAGAACACTACAGTAGACAGAATAGTAAAGAATAGTACAGAACAGTAGAATAGTACAATAAGTAAAATGAACAGTTAAGAATATCAAGGTGAGCAGAGCAGAATCAAAAAACAGAAGAATCAAAAGAAACAAGAAATCAGCATTTGAAGCAACAATAAGATTGTTTATACATATCGTTCTCAGTTGCTATTCTACAATAATAAACAATTTTAATCCATCTATCCAAGGTATATTATACAATTAGTAAAAAACAAAGCTGGCAGAACCAGAAGTAACTGTCACAGTACATCCATCGGAGCCATGTCCATTGTAGTTACCATTTTCGTAAGAGCACAGGCCGACAACGTTTGAGCCATCGTCGCCGACAATTTTAATGTTGTAGTTTGGAGGAGTTTGGTTGTTTGGGTTAGGGATCAAAGACAAATAGGTGCTTCCACCAGTTTTGCCAGCACCCAAAACAACAGGGGCCCAGTTACCGACACCGCTTCCTGCGGTACCCCAGATACATCCATCCTTGATGCTAACACCGGCGTTGTTAACATAGTATTGTGAGGAACTTCTTCCACCTCTCCATCTAAAGTAGGTGTCAGAGTTGACGACGCTGACAGGCGCAGATCCACCAGCGCTTAACAAGGTTGGAATATTCATGTTTTCGGAACCCGGGTAGTCGGTCTTACAGATGGCAACATCCTTAGAAATCTTCGACTTGAAAGAAGCAGTCTTTTCGCCCCATTGACACAAGTAGTTTGAGTTCTTGTTGGAACGGTAGAGCTTACCATTCTTACAGAGCAATCCACCGACAGAGATACCGCTCGATGGTTGTTCGTCTGGCCATTGGGTCTTGGCCATACCAGCCTGACAGGCATACGAACAGTAAAAGCCATCAGAACAAGTGGACGAGGTGTCACCATTCTCCTTCATCACAGTGGTCCATCCACCATTCAATCCGGAAATCCAATCAACGGCAATCACACCTTGGCCGGTAGGGACGCTACCACAGTCGTAAACACCATCTTGAAATTGATTGGTTGGGTCTTGGAAGGCACCCAAGTCTCCTTGGATACCACCACTTCCTCCAGATGAAGATCCCAGCGAGGATCCCAGCGAGGAACTCAGAGATGAATCCTGTGACGAAGAGCCAGTAGAAACTGGAGTTGCAGCGGTGGTTGGGGAACTGGTGGAGGTGGCATCGGAGGGCACAATCGTGTGGCCTGAACCGTCAACATAGACAATCTTGGTGAGAACAGCATTTTCTCTCTTGTGGTTGTGGTGCTGGTGAACAACTGGAACAGCACTAGCTATCGAAGCTATCGTAATTAAGGAAAGTAACTTCATTTGAGTAAAGGAAAGACTACAGTTGGTTTTTTTTCTTTGTACCCCTTTGCCTTCTTGGGGATTCCTCTGATTATATAGTGTAATTTTTCACGGTGATGAAAACAAAAACAAACTTGCATCCAGAGGAGGGAATTATAAAATATCGCACAAACCGAGAACGCAAAAAAAAAGAAAAGGCGCCTTTTTACTGTTAACCGAAAAGAGTATGCAGGATGTAATTTAGCAATGTGCAGGCCGATCTGGCTGGGCACACAAACTTCGAGTGGACCACCACGCCTATACAGGCTCCCAACTACACCTATGACCAGCTCTCCACCCAACTTTCTCCCAACCATTTTCTCCAAATCTTGTCTTGGAGAACCCCCCCTGCAAGAAACTCTACAAGAACTCTCCAGCACCCACTCACCAGTTCCCGCGAATATATTTGCTGGGATCAGGCGGCCTGAAAGGATACCTTATTCGGCTACCCAATTGAGCCAATACGACGTGAAAACTTTTCAAAGCTAATTTTTTGTTTCATTTGGAACCTTTGTCCAAGCTTGATTTGTAGTATTGTTTCTTCTGTTGTTCCCACGCTACAAATCAATGCATGTCTCTTTTTGCATACTCTGGCCGTCAATAAATTACTATTCCTCTTTAGGTTAAATTATTCTTCATGGCCTATTGGCTATAGCTTGTATGCATTCGGTAAAACGGTTGTCGTCGCCTTGGCTACATTTAGGACGTTTAATCTCTTGACTATTGTATGTCCGATCCCTGTATGAGTCTAGAACAGTTTATTTCGAGTGGTTTATTTTTTGATTGACTTTGATTGGTTTTGATTGACTTTGATTGGATCTAACTTTGATTCGGTCTAACTTTGATTCGGTCTAACATTGATTGGGTTTGAGTGACTAACATCACCTCATCGACCAGATTCATTGTCATTGACCTTGATTATTCTCGATTGGTCTTTTCCTCTTTTACTTTTTGGCCATTTGACTAAACTCTTTTGCTATTTGGCTCTATTCTTTGGCTGTTTGGCTGTTTTGCTGTTTTGCTGTTTGGTTGTTTGGTTGTTTGGTTGTTTGGTTGTTTGGTTGTTTGGTTGTTTGGTTGTTTGGTTGTTTGGCTCTTTAGCTCTTTAGCTCTTTAGCTCTTCAGTCTTCATCACACCTAGGACTACCTGCATATCATCCTGCATTTGTCACTCAATAGCCAAAATACTCGTATCCATTAGCTTACCCTCTGCACATTCTCGTCATCCCTTTAATATCTATTGAATCCTTCTATACAAACCAGCATCCCTTCAGATATACATTGACTGATTTCTACACAATTCCATATCCCTTTGCATTCATCTGTTCACATTCCCCCTTCTCCAATTCTACACAATCACCTTTTATTATCTTCAATACAGTCATCCCTTCATCCTCCCTTTGATCATCGAGTTATTGTCCATTAGTAATTGAAACATCGTCAAATTTTTCGCTTCGGCTTTGGTTTGACCTTCAAATTAAACTTTAAGCTTTCTAGTTCAATGCCGTTGATCACAAGTCAATTCTACACTATCATAGTCCTTTTAGTCACTTCTAGACTGGAGTAGTATTTTTCATCTAGTCGCTTTGTGCAGTCAATTCTAAGAAACTCGGCCGATTATTGTTCTTCTCTTCTACGTCCTCTGTTTTCCCGAATTTCCGTATCGACTAATTCAAATTGTTCATTTGTGTTCCGTTTCTCTAAAATGCCCTGCAGTTATATTCATGTATCCACCCGATGAGCTTTCATTCTCGATCCACAGATTGTTCTTGCATACTTTGGGTATGTGTACCCAATTTTTCCTACTGATTATCGTCAAATCCTTCCCGCCTATTATCGTCCAATATTTCCCCTTGCGTATTTCAGATCTTGTTAACTAGTGTATTTTATTGTTACATTACGCCCTCTGGTCACTTTGATTATTCGTTTTCTATTTTCCGAAAAGTCTCTTCACGTACCCTAGGTTTTAACTCAATCTGTATCATTTAATCGTATTATTGCGAGGTATTCTGTAAATGGTGAACACGGTCAAGTTTTACTTATACTACATTTTTTATATGATCGAGTTTACTGGTGTTTTAGTGGATCGGTTTACTAACGTTTTAGTGGATCGGTTTACTGAAGTTTTAGTGGATCGGTTTACTGAAGTTTTAGTGGATCGGTTTACTGAAGTTTTAGTATTTGGATGATCGAGATTTACGGACAGGTTCCAGTGTTTGTACTACACAGTAAAGCCATAGTGTTTCTACAACATGTACTGTTCGATAACTGGCCAAGCCTCTATCCATACCCACTTAGCTATTTCACGCTAAGATTCATTGCATACCAAGAATGCACTATGTAGAATGCGAATTTCATCACGCTAGAGTTGTATTGTACCTCGAGTATACCTTTGTCAATGATTATACTGTTTTAGGAGCACGAGGACTGGAATGTAATCCTTTGAACAGCGTGTTTTTGAACAGGCGTGATTTATCATTCTTTTGCTATGATTATTTACCTTTAAACGGCGTGATTCTGAACGGCGGTGATCCATTATCATACGAACTAAGAGTATTATCATTTGAACTGTGATTATCCTTTCAACTCATTATCCTCTGAGCAGATTATCGTCTGAACGCTCTCTATTATTCTGCAACTGCTATCCATTATGCTGATTGTTAAAGAAATTGATCCTCTCGTGACTTTTATTTCTTTTATCCCGTCTACTTTGTTTATACTAACATTCATAAGAAAAAGTCCAGCTTCTCAGCTATATAAATACCAATCATCTCCCTCAAATATACCAATAACTAATACTAAATAAAGAATTAAAACAACCATTATACTGTCCCTTCGTCTTCGATTCCCAAGTTAAACCATGGATGCTCCATAGCTTCAACTGCAGTCATCCGTTCGTTCGGGTTAATCACAAATAACTTGCGCAAGAGGTCGATGAAAAACCACCAAAAGGTAAAATTACCAAAGTTGATGGTGGATTTATTGAGCCGGTAGTTTTCAGACAACAGCCTGTCGAAGTCGATCTTGAGGCCTATGCGAGTGCTTATGAATACGTCGATCCGGTCGAGTTCTTCCACACTCTTCAAAAACTTTTCAGGCGTGTTCTTCGCCGGAAAACGAAGCGTAAGCGAATTCTTCGCGGTCGACTCGGTATCGACAATCACATCATCATCGTCGTCATACTCGCCATCGGTGTCATCGTCTCTGTTTGTATTATGCTTAAACTCCAGGTACTCATCTTCCGAAGATGATTCCCAAGGCGAGATTGTAGCATCGTCCGTAAAATAACTCACTCCGCACTCGTTTCCAACTTCTTTCAGTCGTCTCACCATCGCCTTATCTATCTGATACCCACAAACCTTCTCAATCATAGCCAAGTGCTCCAAGTTATCATGTGTGCGGAATAATGGCTCTCCAATAAGCAACTCAACTAATATACACCCAATTGACCACATATCACAGGGGAACAGCCACCCTACTCCAAGAACTATTTCAGGCGCTCGGTAGTGTCTCGTGGAGACAATCTGAGAATGGTACTCGTCGTTGAAAATCGCACTTCCAAAATCAATAACTTGAATTAACGGGTTCCCGAGAATTCTCAGTTTCTTGGGCGCCTTGTCTTGCAAGGCATCCTCTTCAATGTCTTTATTGCTTGAGAGTCCCAAGAACAGCCAAATCGTCGTGGATGATTTGAGAGGTTTCTTGACATATGAATCGTCATGAAGCAAGATATTTTCCGGCTTTAGATCGGTGTGTATGAGATTGAGGTCATGTAAAAAGGTCACCGATCTAATCAACTGTTTGGCAACAGCCTGGATATGTGAGCCTGGGTATCCTATAAACTTATTTTTGCTTAAAAAGTCGTACAATGATATTCTCAAAAGGTCGGTCACTATGCAAATGTGACCCCTAAAATCAAAGCATTCTCTCAAGTGAATGCAATGGTTCAAGTTTTCATTGTCGAACTTTTTCAAAGTGGATAGCACACGAAGTTCGATTTTTGCGGCATCCCTATACTTGTCGATATTTTTGATAATTTTGATTGCGACATCTTTGCGTGTGACGCGGTCATAGCATTGCACAACCTTTCCAAACGTTCCCTGGCCCAAAAGTTTCACAATCACAAAACGGTTTGCAAAGATGTCGTTAACAGAAAAGGTGTAGTGTCCTTCATTGTCATCGCATGGAGGAAGGTCTGAGCAGTGGGGGATGACATTTGTTTTGATTTCACCCAACTTGGGAGACAGCAAGACATATTCGCTTGGGATTTTGCGGTAGAAGCATTTTACTTGAGGTAGCTGTGGCAACGAGTTTGTTCTCTTTTTGGGGAATGTTTGGAGCTGGTTCACGTTGAACATGTTGTAAGCAGCAAAAGCTTCTTTATCTAAAAAGAGGATAGAGTCTGAGTTTTTGCGCTTGTTGCGGATTTCCTCGCCCACCACGATGATCTCGTCATCATCCTCAAACTTGTTATACATGTTATTTTCGTTTTCAAGGACATAAACATCAGAGTCGCGATAGGAGTCTTGAGCATAACCATTATTGAGTCTAGTAGTTAAAGAATCATGGGGTGGTGGTTGTGGCAGCAGGTTACTCAAGGATGCCAGCAGAAGCAGGGATTCGCTGAGGTCATTGTCGTACTGGAAGTTGCGGTTATGTCTCAGCAAACGGGTTGCCGGGGGAGTCATCATGATGGTGTCGTGCTTCGAGTCATCTACACGCATACCGGATACTGTCATGCTTGTAGTTTTTGTGGTAGCAGGGGCCTTTGCAATATCGCTCGATGGGGAGGAAGCATCCACTCCTGGCTGGTCACCAAGATGTCCTGTATTCAACATCTTGCTTCGTTCAAACTGTTCGGTGAATGCCCGAGATCTCTTTCTGTTGCTTAATAATGACATACTCGTATTAATCGTTAACGTAATTATCAACTAACGAACTTTACGATAGTGAGTCAACACGCTTTCAGTTTCTCTTTCAGTACTATTTCAGTTTCTCTTTCAGTACTATTTCAGTACTCTTTCAGTCTCTTTCAGTACTCTTTCAGTTTCTCTTTCAGTTTCTCTTTCAGTTTCTCTTTCAGTACTATTTCAGTACTCTTTCAGTACTCTTTCAGTACTCTTTCAGTTTTCTTTCAGTTTCTCTTTCAGTACTCTTTCAGTACACTTTCAATTTAACAGTCAATCAACTCAATCAGTTATCTGTAATAAACAAAAACTTTATAATAAAAGCCTCTAACCAAAAGTCTCAAAAGTCTGCTTAATCTATCTAATATTCAAATACCAACGTACAGCCAACGTTAAACGCCAACTGAATAACAATCTTTAGCAAACGTAAAACGTAAAACGTAAAACCAACAAAACAAACAAAGGTATAACGTAAACGTAAACGACTAACAAACGTACAAACGTAAACGTAAACGTAGCGTCACAGGAACAAATGTAACTTAGGTTCTCTTATCTCGTGTGCTGCTAAACACGTCTGTATTCTTTAGGGGGTTGGTTGAGGGGATTGTCCACTTTTCGTTCTAAAAAAAAAAAAAACGAGGGATTCACGTGGGCTATCAAGGCTTTAGGGGCGATAGACGATAGACGTGACAAGATGTGGCGCGAGGTGAAGTGATGGGCTTTTATGAGCCGTGATAGACGTGTCGCGACGGGTCTGAAAAGTCTTCTGGTGGAAACTGGTCTTGTGTGACGTTGAGCAGTGCGAATGTGAATGAATCTCTACTTTTTACTTTTCTATAGCTTTGGGTTTTGGTTTGCTTTTGGCTTCTTTTTTGGCTTGCTTTTGGCTTGCTTTTGGCTTGCTCTTTAGATAGGTTTGCTTTGGATTTGTCTTGCATGGGCTTTGCGAGCAAGAGGGGTTTACTAGTAATATTTTAGTGGTGATTAGACCCGTCAAGGGTCTACAGTTGATAACCGCAGTGAATATACACAAAATATAGGTTGTACAAACATATCTCTTGTTTGGTGGGCGTTGGTATTGCTCTGCGCCCCCCCTACTTTGTCATTGCTTACATAATACGATAATGTGTTTCATAGACGGAAGCATAAAAAATAGAGCACAGAAGGAAACAATAAACATTCATCTGCAAGAAGTAGTGAGGTCGACGACAAGCAGATTCCCACATCAAAATGTGGTACTCACCGTATATCTCTTCACTTCACAATTGCAAATACGGCAGATCTTTACAAGCCAAACCCCTTACTCCCCCACCTCTCTCTGTCTCTCTCTCTTCAAAATGCTAAACGAAACCTGAAATGAAAGCAACCCAGTCGAAAGCAATTCATAATGCTGGACACTATTTTGTATTGTAAATCAACATACTAACACAAAAATACTTGTACCACCAGGAGTTTGGTCCACCTCTGAAACAGCTATGGCCCTATGGGCTCGCGAGCGTACCGGGCCGCTAGTCTCCCATACTGGCCCATCATATGCCTTGTATTCCAGTCTCCAGTGACTCTTGCCCGTTACTCCCGATTTTATCATCACAAAAAAAAATGAAGAACTTACGTAAACACTGGACCAAATACTTTTGACGTTTGGTCATGAACCACTCATTAAAGAAAAATAAAAAAACAAGATGGATACGTTAATATCTCTCGTATCAGGTAAATTACCCCCTGTTCCACTCACAGCATACTCTCTCTTTCTCTTCTTCTCTCCTCCCACTCTCATTTTTTGACCCCGTTCTCGCCACCGCTGTATCCTGAAGCTTGTTGAGATTTATCTTAGTGATCCATTTTTGGAACGGACCAATTTTTTTCCCCTTTAAAATCATAATTTGCTACTTTTTTTTTAAGTTTGCAAAAAACAAAAACCTCCAGTTTTTAACTAGACTTTGTCGTTTCAGTGATGGCTGGGGCGTCTCTATTAGATCTGGGGAAGAACGCGGATCCCCTGGCACTGAAGGTGGTAGTGGACGAATCTACCAAAAAGGAATCAGGTGGTATGGATGATAGCACGAAAACACAGTTTGCCCTGGAGCACCCCCCTCCAATTTTGCCCAAGGAGCAGACTTACGATAGGATCCTTCCACCGTTGAGACCAATGGGGCCTACCATGCCACGTGCAGCTGTTTTCACCAACGGTGGTGCTGTGGAGAATAATTTGCTTGTGCAGTCGGCATTAGTGAAAGCTGCAGCTGCACCTACAAGTACACCTACAAGTACACCTACAAGTACCAGTACAAGTACCAGTACAAGTACCAGTACAAGTACCAGTACAAGTATACCTACAACCACAACCACAACCACCTTTACAACCAAACAAACAACTATACCCACACCCATGACTGTAACCACACCCACAGCAACAAACACAGCCTCAACCACACCAACACCCACATCCACTATTCCAGATAGCCTGGAAGAACTGAAACGTTCGGAAGAGTCAACCACCACAGACGATTCAAACGAGTCGAATGATGATGCCGACCCCAACCTCGAAAAGGACTCCCTGAAAACAACACAATCGTCGATCTCAAAAGCAGATACCAAACTTGAGCCTTCTACCGAACCTGTGACCGAGCCTACAAAACTTGTCAAAAAATACTTTTGCAAAGTATGCAATCAAGGTTTCACCCGAAAGCACAATATGGCTTCGCATGAACTCATCCATCTGTCATTGAAGCCGCACATATGTACTGTGTGTAATCTCAAGTTTCGCCGAATCCATGATTTAAAACGCCATGAAAAATTGCACACTGGCGAAAAACCATTCAAGTGTGAAAAGTGTTTACGAAGCTTTGCACGTCCAGACGCTCTAACCAGACATATCAGTTCCCCCAACGCCTGTTTCTCTAACCTGACAAACCCATCATCACCGGAAAGAATGGAAAGCGGCTCAGAAATGTCCACCACGTCCCCAGACGTCAAACAACAAACCAATGCTCCAATAAGCCTGGATAATTACGATGCGAATAGATGGAATGCTCAGAATAAACAATCCCAACATAAACAGTTGGCTGGAATAGACCAAATAACATTGAAGAATGACTTGGACAATCAACCCAGCCATAATCCAGGATATATGTACAATTATGGCTTTCAACCCCCTCAACAACCTCCACAAAATTATTATAATTATTCACAAAAGTTTGAGGGCCCACATCTACAGTGGCAACAACAACATCAATTTCAGCAGCAGCAGTACCAGCAACAGCAACAGCAACAGCAACAGCAACAGCAACAGCAACAGCAACAGCAACAGCAACAGCAACAGCAACAGCAACAGCAACAGTACCAGCCTCAATCTCAGCTCCAACTCCAGCCTCAGCCACAGCCTCCGCCTCAGCAGATCCAGCAGCCCCAGCAGCTACAACAGCCGAAGACCGAGTCCCAGCGTAGACCACTGGAACCAACTTTGTCTCTTCTGAGCCGTGCGGACGGAGTACCAGAGGAACAGCAGTACCAACCAATAGTAC
Source organism: Kodamaea plutei (assembly GCA_030705055.1). NCBI lineage: Eukaryota > Fungi > Ascomycota > Pichiomycetes > Serinales > Debaryomycetaceae > Kodamaea > Kodamaea plutei. The sequence goes on along the minus strand of JANIWJ010000049.1, from coordinate 70,880 downwards.
ATAATGAACTGTACGATGACGCCATCAGAAGCAAGAAATTGGAGTACTCTAAACTAGTACCAAACTCCAAGTATGTGAGCATTTCAAAGTACCAAGACCTTATCAGTTATACGCATGTTCTACAGGAGAATTTGAGCCGAATGAATGACCGTATCCAAACGCTCGAGGATGACTCGGTGGATCAGCGTCTTCGCACCCGCAACCACTCGCAATATGTCCGCGACTTGGAAGACCAGATCAGAGGACAGCAATATAGACAGATCCAGGAACAGAATGATCGTGACTTGGGAAGAAGGCTTAGAGAAGAGCTGGAAAGAAGAGATCTCGACGGTGATAATAAGAGAACTAAACGGTAATGAACGTGTTAAAGGATTTATCCAGCCGGCGTGCTGGGTTCTGGAATATGTATATTAGCTTAATGAACAAATTGTATTTTGGTTCTGTAGGTTCTTCTCTGCTCATAAACAGCCACAAGAGTTGATGTATTCTAGGTTCTTATAACACTAGACAAACTCACACGTTTAACAACGTTTTGGTTACCAGAATTGCGGTACACAGATGTACCTTTTTAGATGCGGTACCAGAGATCATAAGTCTGGTGTTCCACACTTTCGTCAACTTTGCCACATTGGAATCAGATAACACTAGAGTCGGACAAGATATCCGGTAAGAAAAATGTACCCATTTGGACATACTGATCGTCAAACAATAAAACGTCTTGACGTCACCAATGATTTGCTGGAATTAGGCTAGAATTTCAGCTGTTCCTGAAAAGACAAGCACCAAATAGACTTTAGATTGTGGTTGGAGTAAGAATTGATAGGCTACTTATTATCAACACGTACACCGATTCTTATTGTTTTTTACTGTGATTCCTTACATTTATTGATTTCCTTATATTGCTTGACCCCCTTACATTAATTCACTTGACTCCCTTACATAAAGTACGTTACATGAAGTCACTTTATATGAATTATGTTAGTCGTTAAGCTTGTCCTTTGCTATGAAACCCATTGATTTTGCATGCTCATACCCAGGAATCAGACCATACTTCTACACAACCCACATTAACTACTTTTCGAAACTTCCTACGCTCACAAGTAAATGTACTGATAGTTTGATAATACAAATATACAAATATACAAATATACAAATATACAAATATACAAATATACAAATATACAAATATACAAATATACAAATATACAATATACATTCAAATACCATACAAATATATGCCATACAAATACAAACATATGCCATACAAATACAAATATATACCATACACTCACACACTCATACCCATACCCACATACAGATAAACTCTACAGATAAGACCAATAACAACTAAACCAATACTTCACCAAAACCAATACCTAATAATCCAATCAGTCTAAACACCCAAACACCAACAGCCCCGGTTGTAAGAACGATACAATCACAATGGAGTGGTTTCCTGGTAGTACGCTTTGATCCCTTTGGATTTTTTGTGCGAGCCCCTTAAATCCGATATGATCATTATTTTTGCTTGCAACTATAATTAAGGATAAGATAAGGATGAGAACCACTACGATGGACGAAGATTGGTCTGTTATCAGTTCTCTGTCTGAGATGGAGGACGACCGTTCCACGACGAGTTCGAGGGAATATAACGAAACCGAATACCACGAAAGGGTCCGCTGCTCTATTTCAAGCGGGTCCTCCTCGTTCCAATTACCCACAATAACCTTGGGCAAAGACGAGGAGCAGAAGGAGGAGGAGGAGGAGGAGGAGGAGGAAGAGGATGACGGCGATGACGACCCTGATGCTACTCCGGCGTTTGGCAGTATCAACATGGATAAGGGTGTTTTGACGGCATCCCAAAAGTCTCTGGGGTCGCCACTCTATGAGGATAACTGGTTGATCACACCTCCAAATATACCAACCACGGTGGAAAAGAGCCCAAAAAAGGGGAGTTTGGTCCCTAGAGATAGCAATACATGGGATAACGTCTCCAAAAATTGGCAAAATGGCTGTGCACTTGCCCCAGATAGTTGGGAGAGCGGTCATAAAGGTTCAAATAGCTGGGAAGGTTCTGATAATTGGGAAAATGGACACAAAAATGCTTCTGATAATTGGGATTCTAGAGAATACCCGTCAGTCCGATCCTTGAATCCCAAACATTTGGCTGCACTTTTCCTTCTGATTTTATCTTTGACCTTTGCCTTCCACTACAACTACACCATTGTCCCCAGATCCGCTAGCACGGATTTGCAGATTGTGGTACCCCCAACTCCTCCCTCCACTTTTAGGGCGGTACAATATAATTGGTACAACTGGGACCCGTTACTGTCAAACGACTTGTTGCTCAAAAAAGTTTCTAATTTGAACTCAAAGGTATCAATATTTTTGAAAACCCCTACTTCGAGAAAGGCCTCGACTGCTTTGGTAAACTTTAGACACACAGTTGTATCGGGATCAAACGAATTATCCACTTTGCTTGATGAGTATACGACTGAAGTTTCCACTTTTGTGCTTCATTATTCTAGGGTTTACTTTGAGATGCTGTTTAACCTTTTTAACATTTTGACCTCTCGTGTGTCCAGTTTTGTGCACTCTTCTAATCAACAACTTGCCAAAGTTACTGGATATTCAACTATGCAAATTGGCAAAGCTGCTGGCTATTCCAATAAACAACTAAGCAAGTTCTCAGGTTATTCTAATGAGCAATTGAGACAATTCAATGAAAACTCCCACAAGCAATTTAGACAATTCATTGAGAATTCCAACAAACAACTCTTGAAACTCTCAAAGTATTCGAATATGTTGGTGATATCTAAACTATCTGACCAAGTGTCAAAGGTAACGAGCTTTTCCAACAATCAGATATCTAGATTATCTGAGTTTTCAAATAGTCAGGTTTCACACTTCAAAAACAACTTTGACTCGGACAAAACTAGTTTACACAAGGCTAAAAATGCTTACAAAAACTGGATTAAGGCTAACGAGAAAGATTTGAAGATTTTGAAGAGCGACTTGAGGGCCGCTCAAGTGTACGTGAATAACATGACAAAGAAAACCTTACGAAATGCTGCAAAATTTGCAGACACTTCATTCAAGGTGGGCTCTACAATTACATACATGAGTGCTATTGGAGCACACCATGCATTGCAGTTGGGATCGAGAAAGCTATTTGGTTAGTAATTGTTAACTATAAAAGAGGGGTTCTCTATATCCATGGCTGTCTTTATGTTTTACATTTGGGGTTACAGGGTATCTAGTGTTGAATGCCGTTGTTGGCATGTTTGAGACATGTCTTTTGGATGTCATTCTTTACTGGTTTATGGTTTTTATTGGTGTATGATATTATACTGGTGTACGAGATTAGAGTATTGACATCAATTGACAGTGGCAATGTTTTGGAAATGCCATTCCTACTCTTTAGTTACTTGCAACCCTATAAGGTTAGTTGACTTGGCTGGACAAGTCAACAAATTTATGACTTATTACTGTTTTAGTTTTCATTTTTATTGTTGAAGTATTTAGAGTGATGTATACGTCTAGTAATGGATTGATATAAGATAATTGTAGATGTTGTTCTGAGTGAATAGAACTGGATATATCAATGATATTCTAGACGGTGCAGTCAACAAACTACTTAAACATTCAAGGCATTCTAATCTTTATAAAGCAAATGTTGATTATAGTGAACAACAGTAAACAATACTATACAACAGTAAACCTCAGTAGACAATCCTTACAAAGAGCAAACAACAGCAAAGCTGGTCTTTTGACAGGGTAAAGATGCTTTGGGTGCAAAACGCGCACAACAGAAATTCTCAGGTGAAGGGAAGCAACCAAAACAAGTCCACGCACGCTGAAACACGGGTGTCGCCCAGAAGTGTAGGTTTGAAATCAAGGAGATGAAATATATGGGAAACAGAGGCAATGCATTCTACCATATATACTCCATTACACCAGATTAACTACACTGTATAAACACTTGAAATTTCTTAGGGGGACAAACCGCAAAAGTCGTGCAAGCCTCCAACTTTCGAGTGGACGACACGAAAAAACGCTGGCAAGAAAACCAATAAAAAAGCTAAAACCAAATCGATTGTACTATACATTATGGGTATTCCTAAATTCTTCCGGTTTATCTCTGAGAGATGGCCGTTGATATCACAGTTGATTGACGAGAATCAGATTCCTGAGTTTGATAATTTGTATTTGGATATGAATTCTATTTTGCACACATGCACCCACTCAAATGACCTGAGTATACTGGGGAAGATGTCGGACGACCAGATGTACGCTGCAATCTTCAATTATATTGAGCATTTGTTTGAGATTATCAAGCCTAACAAGGTGTTTTATATGGCTATCGATGGTGTTGCTCCTCGTGCAAAGATGAACCAGCAAAGAGCAAGACGTTTCCGTACTGCATACGAAGCGGAGGAGAACTTGAAAAAGGCTATCGCCAATGGTGAAGAGATACCCAAGGAAGATCCGTTCGACTCAAACGCGATCACGCCCGGTACCGAATTCATGGCCAAATTGACAGACAACTTGAAGTACTTTATCCACAAGAAGATCTCCGAAGACTCGGGCTGGGCAAACATTGAAATTATCCTCAGTGGCCACGAAATGCCCGGTGAAGGTGAACACAAGATTATGGACTATATTAGAACTATGAAATCACAGGATGGTTATGATGCTAACTCAAGACATTGTATATATGGTTTGGACGCAGACTTGATCATGTTGGGATTGCTGAGTCATGACCCTCATTTCGCCCTCTTGAGAGAAGAAGTCACCTTTGGTCCAAAACGTAACGCCACAAACTCAACTGGCGACTTATCAGATCAGAAATTCTACTTGTTACATTTGTCGCTATTACGTGAATACTTGGCCTTGGAATTCCAGGATTTGGAAGACATTTTGCTGTTTGAATACTCGTTTGAACGTGTTTTGGACGACTTTATATTGATCATGTACGTGATCGGTAACGATTTCTTGCCTAACTTGCCAGATTTGTTCATAAATAAAGGTGCCTTCCCCCTCTTAATTGCCACTTTTAAGCAAGTCTTGAAAGAGTCAGACGGCTACTTGAACGAAAAGGGTACCATAAATTTAAAGAGATTGAGCATCTGGTTGCAATTCTTGAGTGAATTCGAATTGGAAAACTTTGAAAAAGATGATGTCGATGTCGAATGGTTCAATAATAAATTGGATGACATCTCCATCTCTGGTGAAAAAAAGAGAAAAAGAATCGGTAGATTGTTAATCTTGAAGGACCAAAAGAAATTGGTGGGTGCTATTAAACCTTGGCTCTTGGAAACTAGTCAGAAATCCGTGCTGGAATTGTTAGAATTAGACTCTCAAGGTAATTTCCCCGTATTGAGACTCAACTACAGTGACGCAGAGGCCCACTTGGACTTTCTTAGGCAGTTTGCATTGCAAGCAGGTTTGCTTATTGTTCACTCAAAGTCCCAAAAGACCTTTGACGCAAAGTTTGATCTTGATGGCTTGTCCCCTTATGAAACACAGGAGGAGTTTCAATCCCGTGTGCAAGATATCCGCAAGTTGTTAAAACTGTACGAACACGCCAATTTATTTGACACAGAAGAATTAATGAAAGATTCAAAGGACTTATACAATCAAAAGTTTATGTCTTGGAAAGACAGCTACTACAAGGAAAAATTGCACTTTTCTATTAATGATAAGGAAGATTTAATCGCATTAACATCGCATTATGTTGAAGGTTTACAATGGGTTTTGTATTATTATTACAGAGGTGTGCCCTCGTGGAATTGGTACTATAGATACCACTACGCCCCTCGTATCTCCGACATTGCTGTTGGATTGGATGTATTATTAAACAGTGGCAAGGAAATCAGCTTTGAATTGTCTGAACCTTTCAAGCCATTCGAACAGTTAATGGCCGTCTTGCCCGCCAGATCTCGTAAGTTGATGCCTCTCGTGTATCGTCCGTTAATGACCGATGAGCACTCGCCAATCAAGGCCTTTTACCCAGACGAAGTTGAAATCGACATGAATGGTAAAACAGCATCCTGGGAAGCAGTCGTCTTGTTGGATTTTGTGGACGAAAAGAAGTTGTTGCTGGTCTTGAAACCTATCGAGGAAAAATTGTCTCCGCTGGAAACAAAGAGAAACTCCTTGGGAAACCCAATCAAGTTTATCTATAACCCGCAAACGGACTATGTCTATCCTTCGCCCTTGCCTGGGTTCTTCCACGATTTGGAACATGACAACTGTCACGAGGTCACTTTTGAATTACCACCCGCTAAGGAATTGGTCTACGGCTTGGGTACTGGTGCTTTGACAGGGAAGGATATGTTGGCTGGGTTCCCAACCTTGCAAACCATCCCCTTCTCCTCCGAGTTGATGTTGAATGAAGTCAAGGTGTTCCAACAACCTTCAAGATCAGAATCTTTGATTTTGTCAGTGGACAACATTTGGCAAGACTTCACCACTGCACAGTTTGCAAACCAGTTTGTCAACAAGTTGGTTTATTCCAAATGGCCATTCTTGAGAGAATGTAAGGTGATGAAGGTGGTAGATAAGGAAACCAGATATGAGACATTCAAAACTAGCTCTGGTGCCCGCAAGGTGCACAATTACATGTTGGATTCGGATGAAGTAAAGGACTTCAAGTTTACTATTAGACAGATTTCCGATTTATACAACAAGACAAAGGGTGTTGTTTTGGGAGAGGTGAACACATTGGTTTATGTGCAACCTGTGAATGGTTTGATCAGAAACCCAAAGGGATCATATGTCAAAACCTATTCCAAGGATATTGAAGTGTACCCATTGCAGTTGATCGTGAAGGAAATTGTGAACAAGGATAACCGTTATGCCAGCAGGCCTCCATTGCCTATCGACAAGGAATTCCCAGTCGATTCCCAAGTTATCTTCTTGGGTGACATGGGCTATGGTGCCCCAGCCAAGGTTGTTGGATATGACGATAAGAATGAGAAATTGAGTATAAAGATCTCCCAGATCCAACTGTTGGCTGAACCCAACATTGGTAAGCGTAGATTGGAAATTGAAAACAAGGAAATCAAGTACAGACCTTCTTTTGAAGTCAGCAAGCAATTGAGACTCAGCGGCTTGTTGTTTTCAAGAATAACAAGTTCGTTTTTTGTTGACGGCGATAAACAACGTCTCAACATTGGTTTGGACTTGAAGTTTGAAAGCAAGAGGTTAAAGGTATTGGGATACACCCGTAGGTTCCCCAACAGCAAGTTCTGGGAGTACTCGCCATTGGCTGTTGCTTTGGTGCATGAATACATGAACACTTTCCCTAATCTCTTTGCTAAATTACAAAGAAGTGACTTGAAGAGTACTCCAAAGGCTCATGATTTGGCCTCTGAGGACGAATTGAAGGAAATCAAAAAGTGGCTCCAACAAAAACGCTCTGAATTGATTCCAGTCACTTTGGAAAGCGAGGCATTGACGAAGTTCAGTTACCTGGCCATTGAATCCTTTATGGACCATTACATCGTCCTGGATGTTCCATTGATTAGCAAGGATGTCAAGGGTGTTCCACGTGATGCCGTATTGAACCCTCAAGCCTCCTCCCAATTGTTGGGATCCCAAAAGTTCAACTTGGGTGACCGTGTAATCTACGTCCAAGATTTTGGTAAAGTTCCTATTTTATCCAAGGGTACTGTTGTGGGTATTACTGCCGTTGGAAGCAAGACTTCTCTTAGTATTATTTTTGATGCCCCGTTGATCAACGGTGGTACTTTCAACGGCAAGTTGAAGCTGACCAGAGGTTTGGTCATCGACTCTTCCCTCGTCTTGAACCTTACCAACAGACAATTTGTTTTTCACAGTAAAGCCTCTCAAGGTAGAAAGACTTACACAGAAGAGGAGAAGTTGAACCGTGCCCGTGCTTTGGAGAAGAAGAAACAACACGAACAAGAAAGGAAACAAGCCAAGAACAAAGAAGTGAATGCCAAGCAGTCAAATGAATTGTTATCCTTGTTAAAGGGTAAGAAGAACTCAAATGACGCTCCAGAAGATGTCTCGTCTTCTGCACAAGGCAATGGTTTGGCCAACGCTGATGCTGTGAAGAAAATTTATGGCCAAATTTACCATAATGTGATGCATGACGGAGAACAAAATAACCAATCTCACATTCCTCCAATGGGTGCTCCTGTGATAATGCCTGGTTATCCTCCACACGTGGCTCCACCAGTGCCTTATGGTATTCCTGTTGTTCCAGGTATCCCATTGCCACCCCAATTCTTCCAGCCTCCTCCACAGGGTTACCCGCAATATCCCAGCCAAGCTCCTATTCCAGCACCTCAACCGGTTGCAAATAACAGGCCAGAACAAGGTAATGCCAGTAAAAGAGGCAGCTCTCGTGGTAGAGGTGGCGCTAGGGGTGGTGCCAGCACTAGAGGAAGCAATAGGGGAAATAGAGGTGGTAAGAAGAAGCCTACAGTTACTGCAGATGCTGCTGTTGCTTCAGCATAACTACGTTTAAGTGCTTTATTGTAATTTCTATTTGATGCTTCAGTAAGTACGTGAGTATTTTTATTTAAACTAGTTTCTTTGTAACAGATAAAATACTTCTAATAGCTTTAAAACAAATCAAATGGATCGAAACGGTTTCAATAGTTCCAGTTGAATTTCTAGCAATGTATAGAGTTACAATTGATAATCAATTGCTGTGGTGAAAACTTGACCAGCTGCTTGGGAAAACAGATGTCTTCCCGTAATAGGTTTTATTTCAATTATGGCAATACCTGAAACATGGAGATAGACGTTTTACTGTACATTTTGATAATCTGTAGTTTTACCATTAATAATTTGTGCTGAAAGGTCACTACAATTGTTTTTGAAAAGTGTACTTTTGAAGCTGAAAGGTTAGTGGTATTAAAGGAAAATTAATAATATTGTTGAAAAGCTTTGCTACAAGAGTTTCAATTAAAAACTTGAATAATCTTGAAAGGTCTACATTCAATAAAAAACTGACTGAAACCTCATTCCATTGGAGAAGGAAAGTTAATTAGTGCAATATTCTTCTCGAAAGCTTCTTCCAATCTAAAACTTCCCTACACCTCTTATTAACCTTTCAATTTACTATTTACAAGTTACATTACTATTGACATGTCCATGCTCATCAAGGTGATTTTTTGTCCTCTTCCCCAAACGGTCTATTAACCTTTCTTTGTAGAAGTTCTTCATGATCGATTGTTTTATCACCAGGTAAATTAACTAGGCCCAAAGAGTCCCATCCAGACTTCTCCATCAACTTATTGTCCATACGACACCCCAAGTAGTCTTTAGCCAATAAACGACAGTTTGGGGCATTCTGATTTTCAGTGAAACGCATGCATTCCAAATATTTCATCATTTGCGTTTTACACTCTCCAAAATGGTCCAAGGGGAACGACCCACGCTCTGGGGGGGTCGGAGTCCATGCTCTAAAATTACCTCCAGGAGCTCCAGTAGCCATTGTATCTCGATTTCGTGGAGTGATTAGTTTTTTTTTTGTTCACTTTACACATTACGTGCCACACAACTAAAAAAATGCAAGTTCCAGTCCTAAATCAAAAAGAACACAAACCTCAAAAAAAGGTCGTACCCGGATTCGAACCGGGGTTGTTTGGATCAAAACCAAAAGTGATAACCACTACACTATACAACCATTTTGGATAATTTTGTAATATAATCGGCCTTCCTCAATGTAAGGAGTCATGTGTATGCAGGATTCCTGGAATTGATCTATATAAGGAATGCGATTGATTATATAGAAAGATTAGTTTTCTCTTAGTTTAGAAACTGGGTATATTGTTAATACACACGTTTCAGAGTCTACTATCCTGAAGATGAACAGAGGGGTAGACCGAATGTCTCAACCGGAGTTCATATGTACCTGTTATAGCTGGGATTACCGATAGTGTTAGGTAATCCTTATAGCTATAAAGTATAGGTTGTTAGATTACGTTAGATCCTAGATCCCATATAAGTCGAACTGTATCTAGGCACAGATCAGGTCGACTTATATAACAAATGTAGTATTCAATAAAAATCAGATTCCTTATGATTCATGGTTGAAATAAATAGGCAGCAATACTGTAGAATAGAAATACAAGAGTAAACTAGTAGAAAGCTTTTGAAATCTGACATAGCCCTACCGTATACTTGGGAATTCATCTATGTAATCAATTATCTCCCAAAGTCTTCAGCTTTATTTGTGTGTTCTCACAATTCTCCATCGGTTTTGAGTACTATAGTCAGTTAACAATTTCCAAAAGAAAAAAGAAAAACGGTCGATATGCAAACAAGAAAAGTCGGCTTTATTTGATATAGAGCTAAATGCAATTAGACAATCAAAGTCGTCTATGTGTTAATTTTTCTAGTAAATTGATAGGATCCCCCAATGTTCTATTTTTGATTCGGTTTTTGATGCGGATTGTCCATCGAACCGGCGGGAACTTTCAAAATTAAAGCGTTGAATCGATCAATAAGCAATCTATCTCTCAATTATGATCACAAACACTAGAAAGTCAATACTTACAAGAAGTCGAAAACGATTGAATTTCAAAAGCAAACCATGCAAAGAATAAAGAGATTTCAAAAAATTGCAGGTTTAATAGTATTCATCGATTTTCAGTCTGGGGCCAAAGCATTTAACGGAATGCAAGGTTCATATCATAAATGATATCCAAAATCGTTCTGATGGTATGTATGTCTCCTAGAAGTGGATACGGAGCAACTCCTTTTCAATTGCTAACGCAGCAATTCATATAACCTCTAAACAACCAGTGAAATTCAATTTGTGTTAACCGCATTGAGATATCGGCCCGTGTCTCTGCTTAGTGTTATATTTTATAACCCGGGTATCCTGCCAAAAAAAAAAAAAAAAGCCATCTGGTGTTCTGTTGCTCACTAGATAGCAGTTTATTCGTAGAGAATCCCAATATCTAAACGTTATCAAGCCTCATTTCTTTGCTTGCTATTGCCAATAAGTTTCTTAGTAATCCAATCCAGTTGTACTTTTCTTTTTTTTGCACCCATACATTCGTGAGGCACTTAATTAACGGCTCCTCCAAACGAGAAAAAACAAAGAGAGTTATGGGCCCAGGATATGTACCCTGTTTTCACTGATATTAGAGATAGCATTTCGCGGTTATCAATATTTAAATAGTCAAAAATAGCGGGGGTTAAAAAAATTTAGGCTCTTGTTATTTTTAAAAAAAACAATTCATCTACAGAAGAACATGACAGCAGAGAATGGAGAGGAGTCTGTAGTTCGACAAAGGAGAATGTTTCTGTGGATGCTCCTGAAGAAAGTGCCCACTGTTCCAGAACCAGAAGAAAGAAAATTTCATCCAGAGCTTACTGCTTCATTTATATCAAAAACATTCTTTTCGTGGATCCGGCCAATATTGGCCATTGGATACAAGAGGACCCTCGAACCAGCAGATTTGTTCATCTTGACAGATAATATTACAGTAAAGACAATGAATTCAAAGTTTGAACAGTTTTTTGCTGATGGCTTGGCAAAAGCTCAGGAACAGCATGTGGCTCTACTGGAAGCAAAAGAGACTGGCTTATCAAACTTCAAATTACCTAGGAAAGTCATTATTTTGGCTGTTTGGCAAACTTTTAAATGGCAATACCTGTTAGCATGTCTTAACCTTGCAGTGTCATATTTGTGTACATCTCTAAACCCATTGCTCACCAAAAGATTGATCCAATTTGTTGAAGATCGTTCTTTAGGAAAGCACACACATATCGGTCATGGAGTTGGTTATGCCGTCGGCCTGGCCATCTTAATCTTATTGAGTGGTATCGCTATGAATAATTTCTTTTATAGAAGTATGCTCACTGGTGCCCAAACAAAGGCAGTATTGACTAAATCAATTCTTACGAAATCCTTCAAATTGAGCTCAGCTCTGAAACATGAATACGGATTAGGTAAAATCACTTCTTTAATGGGTACAGATTTGTCCAGGATCGATTTTGCTTTAGGCTTTCAACCTTTTCTCTTTGTGTTCCCTGTTCCGTTCGTGGTATCTCTTGTCATCTTAATTGTCAACATTGGTGTATCCGGTTTGGTCGGTGTGGCAATCTTGATGGTCTTCATGATTATTCTTTCTTATTCGGTTAAACAATTGTTTCTTCTTAGAAAAATTGCAAACCTGTGTACCGATGCCCGTGTTCTGTACATGAAAGAATTACTTAATAACTTGAAAGTTATCAAGTTTTACGCATGGGAATTGGCGTATCATAAAATCGTTTCTCAGGTAAGATCAAAAGAAATGGATGTCACAAGAAAAATGCAATATTATAGAGCCTTGACTAATGCCTTCTCCCTGACTTTAGGCTTGTTCAGTTCAATGGTTGCCTTCTTAATTCTTTACAAAATTCAAGGTAACAACAGAAATGTTGCCAGCATCTTTTCATCATTGGCCCTCTTTAATGTGCTTGCGAACAATGTCATTATGCTTCCAATGTCACTTTCAGCAGGCTCAGACGCAATAAATGGTCTTGGCCGTGTGGGTGACTTTCTTTCAGCACAAGAATCAGATAGAGCCTTAAACGTGATTCAAGCTTCCCCTTCAAAAGCTCATTCAATGGATAACGAGTCCGTGGCAATCCAATTGGAAAATGCATTCTTTGATTGGGAATCATTCAACGATGATGAACTGCTTACGGATGAGAAAATTGAAGTTGACTCGCAATCCCTAAATAACTTCCCGGGTTTAAGAGATTTAAACTTATCGGTGAAAAAGGGAGAATTCATTATTGTTACAGGTTTGGTTGGAAGTGGGAAATCTTCACTATTGAATGCAATGTCTGGATTCATGACTCGATCATCCGGTAGTATAGATGTAAATGGATCACTCGTTCTTTGCGGACAACCGTGGATTCAAAATGCAACTCTTCGTGAAAACATTATTTTTGGAAGTCCATGGGACTTGGACAGATACAATGAAGTCGTCCGCATTTGTGCTTTGGCCAGTGACTTTGAAATCTTACCAGCGGGTGATCAAACAGAGGTGGGTGAAAGGGGAATCACTCTTCTGGGAGGTCAGAAAGCAAGAGTCAATCTTGCGCGTGCTGTATACTCCAACACTGATATTATCCTACTCGATGATGTTCTTTCTGCCGTTGATGCCAAGGTTGGAAAATACATTGTAGATGAATGTATTGTCGGTTACTTGGGCGGCAAAACAAGAGTTTTGGCTACCCATCAGCTTTCTATCATTGGTTCTGCTGATAGAATCGTGTTCTTGAACTCAGATGGGACAATCAGTGTTGGTAGCCAAGATGTACTTATGTCTAATGCTGCCTTTGCAAACTTGATGGAATATAGTTCTGAAGTAAAATCCAAGGATGAACTGCAGGAAGAACAAAAGGAGGATGAAGACGACTCAGGGCAAACTAAAACCAAAACTGCTAAACTGGATGGAAGAATTATACAAGCAGAACTGAGGGCAGTTAATAGTATTTCATTTGAGGTGTATAAGCAGTATTTGAATGCTGCTAGTGGAGGTTTGAGTCCATTAATTGTCATTCCAGTTTTTGTCTTTTCAGTATTGTTGGCAACCTTCTGTCAGTTGTTTGCCAACGTGTGGCTCTCTTTCTGGGTCAGTAACAAGTTTACTATTTCAACTCACACCTACATGGGGTTATACGCTATGTTTACTATCTTGGCAATTGTATTTTTGATTTTGGAGTATTTGTTCTTGGTTTTCTTAACAAACACTGCCACCAAGAGGTTGAATATAATGGCTGTTAAACGTATTTTACACGCCCCTATGCTGTATATGGATACAACACCCATGGGCCGTATTCTTAATCGTTTCACAAAGGATACTGATGTTTTAGATAATGAGCTTCCAGACCAAATCAGATTTGTAATCGTAACATTGTCCAATATCATTGGTGTTTTGATCTTATGTGTGATCTATTTGCCTTGGTTTGCCATTGCTATTCCCTTCCTCGCTTTTGTTTTCATATCTGTCGCCAGTTATTATCAGGCTCTGGCAAGAGAAATCAAAAGATTAGAAGCTATCCAAAGATCTTTGGTGTACAGTAATTTTAATGAGACCCTTCAAGGTCAAGACACTATTAAATGTTACAATCAGTTGGATAGATTTGTGGGTCGTAACGATATGTTTATTGACAATATGAACGAAGCATACTATCTCACACATGCAGCACAACGTTGGTTTTCTATTAATATGGATCTCCTTTCTTCATCATTTGTATTGCTTATTTCTCTTTTATGTGTTTTCCGTGTGTTTCATATTTCAGCAAGTGCAGTTGGTTTGCTTCTATCATATGTGTTTCAAATCTCAGGTCAGTTGTCGTTCCTTTTAAGAATTACCACCCAAGTGGAAAACGATATGAATTCAGTAGAGAGACTAATTGAATATGCAAACTTGGAAACAGAAGCTTCGTTTATAATCAAAGAAACAGAACCTAGAGACGGGTGGCCATTTGCAGGTAATATCAAATTCAGTAATGTCTCATTGAAGTATAGACCAGAACTTCCTCTAGTCTTAAAAAATCTCACAATAGATGTGAGTGAAGGTGAGAAAATCGGAATCTGTGGAAGAACAGGTGCTGGTAAATCATCTATTATGACCGCCTTGTACAGATTAAGTGAGTTAGATTCTGGTAGCATAGTTATCGATGGTGTTAACATTTCCAACTTGGGACTTGAAAAACTACGCAGCAGTTTGTCTATTGTTCCACAAGATCCAGTGTTATTTAGAGGAACAATACGTAAAAACTTGGATCCTTTTGATGATGTTGAAGATTCAATATTATCAAGTGCCTTGGAAAGAGCAGGTTTGAATGATATGATGAACTTAAACCAACATGTTGAAGATGAAGGTTCCAATTTCTCTCTCGGGGAGAGACAACTCATAGCTTTTGTTCGCGCCCTTATCAAAAACTCCCGTATTCTTATTCTTGATGAAGCTACCTCGTCAGTTGATTATGAGACAGACTCAAAAATTCAAGAAATGATTGCAAGAGAATTCAACAAATGCACCATTTTATGTATTGCTCACAGGTTGAAAACAATTCTCAATTATGACAGAATTTTAGTCTTAGAAAAGGGTGAAGCCGTGGAATTTGACACTCCTTGGAAACTTTTCAACATAGATGGTGGTTATTTCCAACAGATGTGTATCAAGTCCAATATAACAGAAAGTGATTTCATCACAAAGACCTAATAATATCAATTGTATAGATTTTGAGAGATACTGCTGTATAAATATTTTATAGATAATTAGATTAACATCGTAAAGCTGTATGGTTTCCATTTTAGGAATTTTGCAACTATGATCACGTGTATGATTATTTATCGCAAGTATGAAACCTCGTATCAAACTATTTGAAATGGAGTTGTCTTGATGTCGTCTTAGTATTGTTTAGTGATATTTTAGTACTTTTATTTCCATCAGTCTTAGGTTAGATCACTATTTAGAGGCTTTGTCGATTTTTGTGAGGATTTTAAAACTTAATTGTAACCGTGATGTTATCAAAACTATCAAAAAGATTTACTTAAGCCTTCAATTCTATTGATTAAAAACTACCAATGTATTACTTTGTCACTTGCGTTATATTCTTGGCTGAGTTTTGTTTAATAGGGCGTCTAAAAGTTCTCAATAAATATTTAATTCCAGAAACGTTTAACATAAGCAGCTACAACTAGTCACGCGAACTCTACAAGTCTTCTATTATACTACATTCGCAATTTTGAAAGGAAATTGATTAATATTAACCGTATAAACCTTTGTGTTTTTTTTTGAAGTATTTAGTTTTTTATTTTTTTTTTGTTTTTCATCATTATACCAGTTTTTTTAAGGCTTATTTTATTGTGTTGCGCAACAACCAGCGGATCCAAGGTTGAATTGTACTGCTACATTCTTTTTATAACACGTACAAGTATATCCACCGTGTTTATTATCCTCACAACAACTTACCGCCTTACCATTGCAATTGTGGGCGCTTGAGTAGCCAAGAAATTTACCTGAACAACCTTCACACTTCAACCTACTGTTTCTGTTGAGACAGTTTCTATGACCTCCTCTAACTCTCAACAGGGAATTAGGTCTTTCGATTTCTTCACTTTCGTGCAAGAGGAATGAATCGCCGTCATATGATAAGGTTAATAAAGGAGTGAGTTCAACTGAATACCTGTATGCCACTCCCCAAGGATTGGAATTAATGTAATCTTGATAAATACTCACGATCTCTTCTAACCTTGTATCCAGGATATTTAATTTCTGTAAACTCCCCTCCGGTATTGAGGATGTCGTAGCAACGGAGAGCGCCATCACGGAGCAAAAGCCTCCAGTGAGGGCGTTCATCATCAAATAAAATAACGAAAAGGTAGCGAGCAGTACTGTCCGAGTCATAGTCGTAGAAGATTATTGATTTGTATTCTTCTCTATCAAGTCTTAAGGCAGATCTATAGTCACGAAGATCTCCAATCCAAAGTTCAGAAGAGGGTTGTGGCAATTTATCCATTGAAAACGGACTAGTTATATGTTTTTCAAAAACTTTAGTCAATTCAATTCGATATCTTATATTCTTCAGAAAGAACAAAAATTACACATAGAGCTCACGAAATTCCAACAGAAGCCCCCGAAGAAGCTTTAGCAGATTTCTAGGCTTTCAGGTTTATTATCAGGCCAGTTTTCATACACATAATAGTGAAGATTTGGAGAAAGTAACCGACCCTAGACCACTAGTACAAACAAACATAAAAGATTTAGACATGTCTAAGCAATTTTGAAATAAGGTTAGGCTATCAATATTTTAAGTTTTATGGAGAAAAGTTTGACTTTACAAGAATATTTTAATCATGCAGCACATGTATCCGCTGTAATATCAATTCCAACTTAGGTTAGACTCTAACATAATTTCATTTTCAAAGTCTTATCACTACACAAATCTATATGAGTGTACGTATGAGGGGAAAAATTACTTTAGGAAGACCTACAGAGCTGTAATTTCATGAATAGGAACAGAAGAGTATCTTAACCGGATCATTGTAAAATCAATGTATTATGTATGGCACCAAGAATACGTCATCAATCTAGCGCTATAATATTTGATCATTATCCTAAGAGTTACAAAAGCATTATATAAAATATTGCTTTATGGAGTAAGGAAAGTGGTTCAACAGGAAACTCTCTTCAAGGTTCAATCTGATTCTTCTGTAGGTGTAAGAATCACTTTTGTTCACATAAGATTACACTCTATAATAATGAAATACCAAGACAGATGCCATAAATTTTGGTGAATAGAAATTTCAAATAATGAGGATATCTTTGACATGGCCAAGATGGGTTTCTAGAGAGCGATCATCCCAGATAGTTTAATATGTCTTCACTTCATTTACAGAATAGTTTTGAGCACAGGCACAATCAGCTTAACACTTTTGGATTAGATTTTATAGTTGGCAGATACCTCATTAGCTTTTATCCAAGACTTGTATAGGAAATATAGCGTCCAATTTTTATAACAGTAGTGCCCAGTGAAGTTTAATATATTGCATGTCTGCTAAAGTTATGGGATTGAAGGGATAAACCTGAGCATTGAACTGTAGTAATCTGGATTACCAGGGAATTAAAAGGGGTCATTGGGTTATTCAACCATTATTTTTTTTGAGGTAATTGATTAGAATAAAAGCATTTATATAGTAAGAATAGCAAACCCCCTTAATATATGCCATAAATTGTTGATTCTTGGTTTACAGTGAGGGGTGGCTGCAAAAACTGTTAAAATAAAAAGTCCATGAGGTTGGGATGAACCTTTTTTTTTCGACTCTACTAGGACTATATGAGAATGAACTGTCAGCTGATACCAGCGAAGATACTCGATGGTAGAGGTAGTTAGAGTTGGATTCCTGAACCACGATCACTATGTTAAACCGCATTCGTGAGTTAAGGAACCAAGTTCTCCTGTTTTATCCAAAATACCGAATCGACAGATAATGATAAGGATGGTGTGCCTGAATAACATACCTGTGCAAATTAACCACACCAGTTAATAGAAAAACTTGATTGAACACTTGTAAAACCCTTTGCTAGGTGTATTTCAGAATTCATGTACATTACGAGCACCCTTAAGTGATTTTGAAGGGCCGGCGATATTTGAAGCTATTCACGTTTTGAAAAATGGAGCCAACCTGCAATCAAGTGCAGATTATCCTTGTCTAATATCCTTGTCAGTCTTAACATAAGCTTAGATATAACTTGGATTGCGTGTGCGAAATCTCATCGCAAGTTTGAGTCCAGTGAAGCAGATTGATTGCAAAAGTGTTTTACATGCCACTGTTGTGAACTGATAAACAAGTTTCACAACAATTTATCTATGATGCATATATTTCTTTGCTTTCATTAACGAGATATCATACTATTGCTCTTAAAGAATCTCTACTTGAATGGTTGATTATGATATCAGCTTCTCAAAGAGAAACTGATCTTAGGTGAGTAAACTAATATCGTCCTTATTATTCGATCTCATTGTTCTGATGTGTCAATTTCTATCTTTAACCATGATGTTGGTTTAACAATTGAATTCATTGAATATATTACTGTAGCTCCCAGATTTCTACTATAGCACAAACACTACCTATTTGTAGGCGAGCTCTGTGATCAAGCAACACGCCATTACATGAAATGGACATGATGGAATATGTTGAAGTTTTCATTGAGCTGCATTCAATGCTGGATTTGACTATGATTAACTAAGAGAAATATCAAATGAGATCCATATTGCGATATGATAGAGAATTGGAGAGTAGATGATTACAGCGAGGAAAAGGGGTATCCATTCATGTATAGCTAAACAGTGTTCTCATACAAATATTCTAGTGTGAGTGTTTTCTAGTGTGAGTGTTTTCTAGTGTGAGTGTTCTCATGATGATCTTCTAGCCTCGCAGTGATCTCAAACTAACCTTCTAGTCTTGTAGTTCGCTCAATTTTGAGTCTCAGAGCCCAAGTCAGCTTTTCGAATTAATAGTTTGGGATTCCATTTGGTCACGTCAATGCATAGCTACGCGCTTGAAAGAATTTAAAACATATTGTTCACTAACGCAGGGTTCAGAGAGCTTCTTCCTTACATTTAATGTGCATTAGTCGGTAGCTCTCAATATCACCCAGTTTCTTAATGATTCTTATTATTAGGGAAACGACAAAGAGACTTTCTAAACCAAGAATATCTCTCTTAATATTAGGGAACGTTGATGCGGACTTTTTTTGGGATCAGGCATAGCGCTCTCACTATTATGCTGCAGGACCTTTTTTTGGTCCAAGGGTCACAACAACCAAAGTGATATGCAGTGGTCCATTATTTTGCCCCATAGAAAAGTAAGAGAATCCGATATAGTGTAACGGCTAGCACGGTCCGCTTTCACCGGGCAAACCCGGGTTCGACTCCCGGTATCGGAAACTATCTTTTTACCGAATGGCTCATGTTATCGCTAGTGAGATAACACGAGGGGATAAAAATTTTTTACCACTAAGTTGAGCGATTAGAAAGAACGAAAAAGATAATAAAAGAACTACAAAGCTAATAAGCAAAGAGGTATGTAGATAACAAGCATTCCAATGAATCACGAAGATAACAAGCGTAATGATGAAGAAACAAGCATTCCAAAGAAATATCAAAAGCATGAGTGGGGACAAGAGTCATAAATGAATCATCCAAAGCGCATGTTAGATAATCAGTGAAAAAGGCCCTCGGGTTAATGGACTCACGGGCGAAGGGAAAGCCAATAAGGAAAGCCATTTTCTTTTTTGATACAAAAAAATGCTGTCACTTCATCACAAAAAGGCGTGATAACATGGTCAGCGGAAAACTACCCTCCTCCCTTCAATAGCAAAATGTTCTCATTCATAGAGCCAGAGACATTGTGAAAAATTTTGTGGGGTAGCCTCGCCTCTGCTCGTCGTAATCGTAGATGAGATGTTTTTGTACTGCGAAATGTTCCCCACTTGTCCCTGAGTTTGAACCAATAAAACATGTGCGTTTTGGCACCTTTATTTTTGGTGTTGTTGTTGATTTGTTCAAAGACCGAAAACGGGAATTATTCCACTTTGAGATATTTTCGAGTCATGGAGAATAAAAGTTTGGAAATTTTTCGTTTATCAAAAAACTTAACAACAACTAAGAAGTTAGTGACTTGAGATTCAAAGCGTTTTAGATAAGGAAACAGAGCACAGAAACCTTGAACTATAAACCAACCTAACCCATTAATCTACCCTTTCCCCTCATCCCCTCAAAAAAGAACCTCCATCAATTAAAGATAATGTCTGATATAAAGGCTCACGAGATATTTGAACAGTTTGCTACGTTTAGTGAGGTTGCCAATGAAAAAGTCCTTAACTTGAACTCGTTCAATGACATTTTGTCACCATTCCAGCTGGACATTCCAAAGGAGTCGTATGGTTTGCTCTATTTGATTGCAGACACCCAGCAGAAGGGCTACGTCACAGAGAAGGACTGGAACAGTTTTATCTCCACTTTGACTTCTGTCGATGGTGAATTCAAGGTTCTTTACAACTTTATTAGTGGTGGCAAAGGTAAGTTGTCCTATGACCAAACCATCGAGATTTTGAACAAGTTAAACAAGTCGATCGATCCTCTGTACCAGCAAAATCTCACCAAGTTGAACTGGACTTACTTGCAACGTTTCTTTGAACCAAAGGGCCATATCGACTACAACGACTTTGTCACTTTGATCAACTACTTGCCAATCACAAAGTTGATTGGTAACTTTGAAGTTTTGGCTGGTAAGAAGGGCGTCCTCACAAACGACCAGGTGGTGCACTTGTTGGAGAATAACTTGAACCACAAGTTGAGCTCCAAATTGAAAGGAAACTTGGCTACAATCACAGGCTTCTTCCCTCAAAACCAAGACAACTTCACCTTTTCAAACATCTTGTTTATCTACAACGCATTGAGTAAGGTGGATTTGATCAACGAAGTGGTTGCAAACTCCCCTCCTCCTACAAGCAAGGATATCGGCGACATCGTGGTTAACAAAAGTGATTTGTACACTCACTTGAATGATCATCTCTTGAAATCCTCAAACTTTAAGCCTTTCCTGATTTCCGAAATCGACTTGTTGTTCTACTTAATCAACCAAAAGACTGACGACAACATCCCTCGTAAGGAGCTCATCTCCTTCTTGAACCCAAACTACAACAACAACACAAACGCCCTCTTGTACACCATCTTTGACCACCCAAATACAGCTCATGCCCTGGGCCTCACCTTTGGTGACGACAATGACAACTTCTCCCTCTACCCAATCTTCGACTCCCTCTACTCCTTCTTCTTGGGTTCCATCGCTGGGTGTATCGGTGCAACCGTTGTTTACCCTATCGACTTGGTCAAAACTAGAATGCAAGCCCAAAAACACAAGGCCATGTACGACAACTCCTTTGACTGTTTTAAGAAAATCATCAAGGCGGAAGGTTTCAAGGGCTTGTACTCCGGTTTGGGCGCTCAGTTGGTTGGTGTTGCCCCAGAAAAAGCTATCAAATTGACCGTCAACGACTTGGTCCGTAAAATCGGTACCAAGGATGGTAAAATCACCATGGGCTGGGAAATCGCTGCTGGTATGTCCGCCGGTGCCTGTCAAGTTGTCTTTACAAATCCATTGGAAATTGTTAAAATCAGATTGCAAATGCAAGGTGGCTCCAAGCAAACAGCCCCAGGTGAAATCCCATTGAAGCGCTTGAACGCTTCTCAAATCATTAAACAATTGGGTTTGAAGGGTTTATACAAGGGTGCCTCTGCTTGTTTGTTGAGAGATGTTCCTTTCTCGGCTATCTACTTTCCAACTTATGCTCACTTGAAGAAGACTTTGTTTGGATTTAACCCTAGCGATACAACCACCCACCGCTTGCTGACCTGGCAATTGTTGATTTCTGGTGCTCTCGCTGGTGCACCAGCTGCTTTCTTCACTACCCCAGCCGATGTCATCAAGACTAGATTACAAGTCGAGCTGAAACTGCATGAAGTTAAGTACAAGGGTATTCTCGATTGCGGTAAGGTTATCTTGAAAGAAGAAGGTTTTAGTGCCTTCTTCAAGGGTTCCATCGCCAGAGTTTTTAGATCCTCTCCTCAGTTCGGTTTTACCTTGGCTTCTTATGAACTCTTGCAAAATATGTTCCCATTGAACCCTCCTTTAACCAAGGAATCAACATTCAAAACTATCTCCGGTTACCCAGGGGTTTATAACTTGACCAATGACCAAGTTTACAACTCTCAAGGTAAGAATGACAGAATCATGTACTTGAACAAGTCCGATCTTTCCCCAAGCTCCGACAAGCTTAACGATGCCCTTGTTAAGTTGCCTGCTGAGTACGTCTACAAGTCTCAAGACGCTATCAAGTTGTTGTTGGACATTGACTACAAGTTTGGCCACTTCAACAAGTCTGCCTACGACAACTTTGTCAAAAAGTAGACTCTGATCTAACGTCATCTTCAGAGATACCACCTGCCACCCTTCACAAACCCATCTATAGAAACACCCCTCTTTTAATTCATAGGGTGATGAACCTATAAATGTGTTGGGCGCACCTGTTCCGTTCCTTATGTATATATTTGCAATGCATAATATTTGTATTATCTTTTATTGTAGTTTTTTGCACCCATTCTTGTACACAAAATGAAAATCTGACGAGCCCTCTAAAGCAATTTGACCAATGCTAATCTTTAAAGGGTCAACACATTTCGTAATGACGTTAGCATTTTTATAGCTAGGGTTAGGTGTTTTTTTTTCGTTTTCCCCTTAAATATATAGCTTTTATTCTGTGTAGATCAATTCTCTCAAGAAAAAATTATACACTTATCGGAGCTTTTATAGACTGATTTGTGGTGTCGTTAGTGATGTTTTTTTTTTTGATTTGTATGTCTTAGTTGATTTATTACCGAGAATCCTGTGGAGATGTATATTCCGGGAGTTTTTCTTGGTGTCCAAGTATTTGTCGTTCTTTTGCACTAATGTTTCAGAGTTTTGTTCAGCTGACTCTAAACTTTCTGTAACAATTTTTACTCTAATCGTCTTTTTGATCGAGGCTCAGTTCTGATAACGGCAAATTGTGGCAGATTGTATCTGCACTACGGAATGTGACTAAAGTGTATCACCAACCATTTGTTGGAATATGAATTCTGTTACGCAGTTTCAAATAGATTCAGTGATTATAACCAAGCAAAAGAAACATCGACATTCTGAAGAATCCAGAACACCTTCGGTTTTACATGGAACGTTTCTACGGTTCCGAAGTATTTTGGTCTATATAGCCGATACAATATTACGTCTCCTCTTCATACTCGTCTTGCAAAGTTTGTAACTTTTGTCAATCCTGTTGAAACAGCTGTACTGCTTTTCTTTTTCACTTTTACCCCAAACAAATAAATAAACAAACAAAACCAGGTTAAAAAAAGGAAAGCTAATATTAAAGAGGAGACGGTCTAGGCGATCCCTCCTTCAGGATACTTTATTGAAAACCAACAGCATTCTTCGACCATTCAGAGAGATTCATTGCCCATATTTGGAATAATTGTCTAGAAGCTTTGATGTGGAATGTCCCTTTGCATCAAATCATCAAATTCCATAATCATCTTATCCCTGGCTTTACCTTAGTCACATTCTGCTTTTCTTTTTTCATCTTTTCTTTTTCAAAAATGCTCTGTTCACAAAAGATAGCGTATACGGATCACAGATGTCCTGGTAAGGGATAAATGAGGTTGGTGCTACTAAAAAGGAAAAAATATATATATATAAAAAAGAATTTACAAAATCCTTTTGATTTCTTTTGGTTACACTTCTAAAACTTGCTGGACGATATCACTATAGCTACATTTAACGTTCACCCATGAAAAATCCTTTGGATCAAAAGTCGTTTTCTTGTTTTCTTAAAGTATTGACGAAGACACTCAAAGTTACAAAAAAGCAGAAAACTGTATATAATTCTTTTTTTGAACAATAAAAAATGGTACAAACTTTCGGTGGACTGTCTTAACAAGACTTGGGAAGCATATAATGATTGTGAAAAAGAATTGGGATAGGATTATAAAGATGTAGCAACTGCAGATTTTATTGTCCGATAAAGATTTTATTGTGAACTCATAGCACAGATTTACTTGTGTAGATGACATACAGAGGCAATTGTGAATGTAATTATTGTTCAGCGTTTAATTAACATTATTCAGCTTACAGGGTGCTTTTGAGAAAGCCCTTAATAGGATCAAGCCTGGATTAATAGGATCGAGTAAATGACGAAAAAGTCGAAGTAGGTTGTTTACTAGACAAATCTTGCGCTATTATAACCACTATTTATAAACCGGACTTGTTTCCTTAGTCCTGACACAAGCCTATACTTTCTTTTTAAGCAATCAATCTTTTATTGTCTATAATTAAAGAATAACAAGTCGTGAAGTCTCTTGGCTGCTGCTTTGTTTTTATAGTTATTTCGAAGCAAAAAACCAAATATTCAATATAAAAGTCCGATATAGTGTAACGGCTATCACGGTTCGCTCTCACCGAGCAGACCCGGGTTCGACTCCCGGTATCGGAGTTCTTTTTTATATCATAGATATAGGAACTGGAACCATTTGGTTAAGGGACTAACTATACATGTTTCATTTTCCTATAGAGTAGCATTTTTTTTAGAGCAGAACATAAAAATGCTATATGTTGTAAGGTATAAAAATCAAAGGTGAATAACAATTATTTGTTATGCAATTACCAATGAAGGACACATATTTCGACCTGTTGTTCAAGAGATGGTATGGTGCCAAGTTCTTTCACAGCAGAGTAGAAACAAATCTGGAACTTTGTCAGGAAATTGGTTCCCAGGAATGGATGCAATGTAAGAGTGCAGCTATCAAAGCAGAAAACGAGGTTCCTGGAAACAAGGACTTTATAGATATGTTATTGAAGAAAGGCGGTGGAAGCACTCAAAGTCCAATATCAGTAAGCATGGGATATTTAAATATAATACCTTTGAATATAGAGATTCTTGAAACCTTGTTTAGTTTCAGATCCATTTTACCAGTCATAGGAGAACCTCGGGACTATTCTCAATTCCGCCGAAGTGTCAGTTCCACCATTAGAAAAATCAAAAAACAGTCGCTGACTTGCTCAAATCTATTTTACAGTACGGAAAATTTGCTTCTCAGATACGGATGCCCAACCAAACAACTAGGCACCGGGGCCTTTGGGGCTACTTACTTATTGCAAAGGGATAGCTCTAAGTACGTTATGAAGATACTGCGTACTGATAGACAAGTCAAATACAAATATGTTAGCAATGAGTTTTTTTGCACCCAAAATTTATCCAGTGATTATGTGTGCCGGTCAATCGACATTCTCATTTCTGACAACCCAGAGAGCAACTATGTTATATTGATCCAGGATTACTTTGAAGGCCATGACTTACTAGATACGTTTATGCTTTATCCTCGACTTTTTGATAATCAATTTAAGGTTGAAAAGGTGATACGCAATGTTTTCTCCGCTGTATGGTATTGCTATAAAAATGGAATCTGCCATAATGATCTCAAGCCAGAGAACATAATGTTGAATATGGAAACATTGCAAGTGAAATTGATTGATTTTGGGTTAGCAATAGAGAGGCTGTTAGACAACAACATTTGTACCAGGGGAGAAGTGTACAGAAATGGTACGGAGGGGTACATGCCACCTTTTATAATACAGGATGGGGATTATCGAACTTCTTTTCTTACTGACCCTTTAATCGAAAGAATTTGCGAAGCCAAAGATATGTTTTCTTTAGGATGCGTGTTCTACAATCTAGTTTCTAGAGGAGAGCGACTTTTTAACTCGTGTGATTCGCATGATCCAAGGTTCCGTGATTTTGGAAAGAAAGGGCTCCCTGAGATACCAATGCAAAAAGATTTGGTGTTAGGATCATTTGTACAGTACATTCTAAATATCATTCCTCAAATGGTAGACTTTATGGAAGGGAGGAGAATTACATTCAAAAGAATCAAAGATGATGGATATTTATGATGATTTAAATATAAATTAAAGATAAAATTCTAGAGCCATTAATTCCAACCAACCGCGTTGATCCCTCTGGAGGCGACACCCCCATGGATTTCTGGTTTAAAACTAACTCTCCTGACCTGGAGAGAGAGCAAAGAACTAGAGTGTTTGACTCCAGGTTCATAATCACATAATTATCATTAATTGTGTGAACTACTTGTCTAGCACCAGTGTTGTTCAAAATATGACCAAAACTCCGAGCAGCTTGTAGATTGTGGTCCAATACGAAGCCGGATGTCTTGGTAATCACGAGTAAACGGTCTGATAACGGAACAACTTGTGTGATATCGCGTATTTTAGATTTGCAGCCATTATCAACTCTTTCAACCCAGGCATTATTCACAACAAACATCACCCCCCCAGAAACCACAACTTCCCCTCGAGGATGTGAGTAGAGCCTAAGATTATACATATTGGGGAGCTTGGAATACTTACAAACAACGGAAACACCGTCAACCGTAATACCTAATTCAACATTCGATGCATAAGTTTGAATTTGTTTTGGCTTTTTCATCAGTTTGTGGTTACTATCATAATAGTCGTATGCTTTATACGTACTCAGGTTTTGGATGTAAGCATCAACCAACGAAATCGAATCGGTTTTTTGTTGCTTTAGCAAATGGTTTGTTTCCTTTAATAACCGAGCAGGCAGTTTATTGTTTTTTGCAGGTAGTGTATATCTAGAGTGTATTTCTTCCATCAACCAGTTTCTCTTTTTTTTGTAACCCAGTAGGAATCTCACTAGTGATGCTGTGAAATTGACCACTTTTGAGTCGCCATTACTCTGTATAGTGATTTGTTGTAATGAAGTGTAGAGTTGGCCATTCTTGTCGAGCACACACGAAACAAGGATTCCTCGACTTTGGCCATTGGCATCTGTGGTTGCGTAGCAAGCAAAGTTTGAGTGTTGGGCCATCGCGAAGTCAACGAAATCAGAAGGAGCTTGCGCAGAGTACAGTTTGGGTATCTGAACTAACAAAACGCATTCATTGTTGTCATAGAACTTTAGTGTGCTATTGGGGCCCAAATGGAGGGAATAACAGGCGAAATGGGCCAAAAAAGGTTCCGCTATCAAGACCGGCTTGAAAACGATGTTCCTTGCGATTTCCTCCAATCCATTGGAAGGATGCGTCGGATTGTATAGTCCTAGCTTGATATTAAGTAGCCCATCACGGGCGCTGAATGTGTGTCGAATCATATCCATCTTTCGTGATTCCAGAATCTTTTTCAATGTCTTCTTGCTCACTCCATCCAGCTGGGATACCCGTGGCTCCTGGAGCCTTTGCACCTTTTCCTGGTGCTCAAGCTTGCGCCTTTCTGCCTGAAGTGTGTTGTTGTGGTACCTGGCAAGATGAGGGTTATTCTGGGCCCCATTGACCACCTTAAAGTACCGTCCTCGTACGGGATCAAACTCATAAGACATTAGTTTTTTTCTTGAGATATCGAGCGCTTGATCACACCTGCTGTAGTTTTAAATCGAAGTTATTGTGAAGATTACAATTGATTGCTAATGAAGAAATCGCTCACTATCTCAGCTTATCTATTATTTCTTCAAATAAGTATCCTTTTTTATGTTATTCAATGTTCATTTTTTGATTGTTCATTCTTCAATCTTCCATCATCTGATTATTCTACAATTTCTATGCCAAATTATTATCTAAATTCATAAACTAATCAAGATCAACCTGATAACTCTCATTAATCTTGGTATTCATTTTTTGGAAACTGATTTCCTCCTGGCGGCGAAGCACCAAAGTCTCAAACCCGTTGCTGCGGTCTATACCGTCCCATAGCACGCCCGCCATTATGTTAAACCTATTGGGAAGATTAAGCCCCTTGGTATACACAAGTTGTTCGCTCTCTACCAAAGGAGCACCCTCAAACACGAACTTGGGGTCTTCCATGTTGGGTTTCCTCTTCCTCACTGGCTGGGGCTCCAGTGATAGCACCACACGTGCAACAGGCTTGGATTCTTCTAGCTGCTTTCTTGTAGCTTCAAGCTCCACAACCCTCCCACTGGCATCTCTATACACTGTTTTCTGTTGATTATGACTCTCTTGTGTTTCTGGTGGATTCTGTGTGTTTTCGAGATGCTTGCGCAGCTCATCGCTCACTTGCTCCCCGTTATCGATTCTTCTAAACCCTTTGAACTCCCGCTTCTTCTCTTCTACAGGTATGCTCTCGACAGGTAGTTCGTCAGCATTATCCTCTAGTGTTGCGCTCTCCACTACAATGTTCGCCTCCACCTTCTTTTTCTTCTTCTTCTTCTTGTCCTTGTTTGATGTGAGGTATTTCGCCAAGTAGTCTGCCCTGGACATCTCTTTGTTCTGTTTGTTGTATCTGTCTAAGGTGTGTGTAGTCTTAATGTGTACATAGCCTTAAGGTGCGTGTAATCCTAAGGTGTATGTAGCTTTAATAGTCTTTGGCTCTGTTGTCTTTGGTTTATCACTCAAAGTGTTCTTGTTTTTTCTAGAGATTTGGGTGCAAAGTATTCTGTCTTTGTGAGTTTAAGAGCTACAAGAAAAGTTTTCTCTTTTAAGAGCTACAAGAAAAGTTTTCTCTTTTAAGAGCTACAAGAAAAGTTTTCTCTTTTAAGAGTTACAAGAAAGAGTTCTCTCCACCTGTAATAGTTATCTTACTTATTGGACTAAAGTTGTTAAAGATTTCTGTTGAAGATTTATCACCAATATCTCTATTCTTTAGTTGACTGATGTCTCGATTCTTAATCCATGTCCTCAAGTCTTATTCTAGTTGTTTGTATTAATTTATTCATAATATACACTATTTCAACTTTGTCACTTGGTTATGTAATTGGGCCATTACATCACATAACTCCATGAATAAGTTGTACTGAGACTTTATGACCAGGACGATATTGAACAAGTTACCAAAGCCTTCATTGCACAGCTTTTCCAAGCCATTCAAAATGAGCTCCAACTCTGCCACAAGCAGTTCGTAGTTACCCAAGATCTCGTAGTACTTTTTGATTTTCTTGATGAAAAAGTCATTCAAGTGGAATGACAGCAGGAGCCGTGTTCCCGGTGTGGACAACTCTGTGATCAATTGCATAATCTTCGTTATATCGTCGGTCAACTCGTTGTTCAAATCTTTGAGGTGGCCCAATTGCGTATGATCAAACTTGAGCGCCTGTTTACTCGACATGAGTTTGTTTCTCAAGTAGTTCACGTCCTTCGGTATGGATTTGATAAGTCGGTTGTGTGCCTCGTAGTCAGCCTGTAATGTTGTCGCTATCAAGTGTTGTGTGTTTATATATTGGTCAAACTGTTCTAAATCCTGTTTTACAGCGGGTGGAAGCAGCCCCACGCGTGAAATACCCGTTAAATGAGGTGTTTGGTCAGTGGTGGCCTGTTGTGCTCCAAACATCCCGGTGTTCGCTTGCTGTGAACCAAATAAACCCCCGGAAGCAGGTGCTGCAGTCTTGTTACCAAAGAGACCTCCAGAATTGGTACTTGATCCGAAAAGACCCCCAGCTGCTGGAGCTGCCGTCGATGATCCAAAAAGACCCCCAGTTGCGGGGGCGGCAGTCGTCGAAGACCCAAAGAGACCTCCAGTTGCAGGAGCAGCAGTTGCAGGAGCAGCCGTGGAAGAACCAAAAAGACCTCCCGATGCCGGAGCAGCAGCCGTTGAAGACCCAAATAATCCTCCAGAATTGGTATTGGATGAGCCAAAGAGACCACCGCTGGGGGCAGCCGCAGTTGTGCCTGCACCAAAGAGTCCTGCTGGTTTAGCACCAAACGCACCACCAGTGGTGGAATTGGAAGTGTTTGAGCCAAATAAACCGCCGGTTGTAGACGCTGCTGGCTTTGCTCCAAAAAGACCGCCAGTGGCCGCAGGTTGGGCGTTAGCAGCACCACCAAAGAGACCTCCCAGAGTGTTCTGTGTGTTCTGAGTGTTCTGGTTACTTCCAAAGAGACCCCCCAGAGTGTTCTGAGTGTTCTGAGTGTTCTGGTTACTTCCAAAGAGACCCCCCAGAGTGTTCTGAGTGTTCTGAGTGTTCTGGTTACTTCCAAAGAGACCCCCCAGAGTGTTCTGAGTGTTCTGGTTATTCTGATTATTTCCAAAGAGACCAGTGTTCTGAGCGTTCTGAGTGTTCTGAGTGTTCAGGCTGTTCCCAAAGAGCCCTGTAGCTGCTGGTTTTGCACCAAAGAGTCCGCCAGAGGACGCGGTGTTGTTTGTAGATCCACCAAAGAGTAATCCCGCCGAGTTGTTGGTGCTGGAGCCTGTTGCACCCGCGTTGCCACCAAATAACCCCCCCGTGGACCCGCTCTGAGTGCCGGCCGTCGCATTGGCCTGGAATCCCGATCCAAACATGTTGTAGTGTGTTTTTTTTTCTTCGATGGATTGAAATATCACCAAACTCACGTGCCAAAAGCTTACAATGTTACGGCCAGAGTTTGTGAAGAGGCTTCGAGGGATGTTGGAGCAGGAGATGGCTGTTGTTCAGAGCGAGAATGAGGCGGTGATACGTGATTTGCAAGAGCAGATTGAATTGTTGGAGCGGGAGGTGGAGCGTTGGAAAAGTAGGTGTTTAAAGCTCGAAAGCTTGAGCGATAGCAAGAGCTATAGCAAGATTGACAATAAGAGTTACGGTTTGTTGAGCGAGAAAATGAACAGTTTAGACAACACCTCTAAAGGTCTATCAAGAAGTGTCACCAGTCCAGGCAATCTCAAAGGTCTATCAAGAAGTGTCACCAGTCCAGGCAATCTCAAGGGTCTATCAAGAAGTCTCACCAGTCCCTCCAAGAGTCCCTCAAAGAGCCCTTCAAAGTCCCCAAAGTACTTGCGGATGAAATCGTTTGAGGTGAGCCGTAGCATGAAAGAGATTCCCAGTTTGCGTAGTAGGTCCATGCACGAGAGTGTCATCCATTCGGATGAGGAAATGCCGTTTCATATGATCCCTACTCAGTATTCGGACGATGACGACAGGAAGTCGTCGCCAATAAAGGTTTCTCCGGTGAAAAAGCTAATTCTAACTACAGATGCCATGGATTCAAGTAACACCAGGCCTAATGAATTCTCAGATTCAAAAACCAAAGAATTTCCTGATTCAAAAACCAAAGAATATCCAGATTCAAAAACCAAAGAATATCCCGATTCAAGTAAGAGCAGACAGTTAACTAAAGAACTGGTTGATTTTGCTCAAGATACCAATCTTAAACAGAAAGATGCTAATACAAAAGATTTGGTGAAAGTGATAGAGTTTTCCGAAGAAGATTTGGCCCATTCGGCCAACTCAGCCGACGAAGTCGAAGACAGCGAAGAAGAAATAGAATTCCGAATTCCAGACATGCCTAAACCATACACCATCCTACAACGACGGGACTTTCTTCAAAAGTACTACATAGCAAAGTACGGGGAAATGAAAATGAACTTGGTTGCAAATCCGATCAGCGAACAGAGGTGGATCATCTCAGATTTCAAGCCAAACCCCGAGTACCTCGTCTCCAGACGCCGCGTGGGTATGACACGCTTGGAAGACGGAAACCTAAAACGGTTCCATCTGGTTATGGAAGGAAAACAACACGACCCAGAACAGAATGATCGCGACTACGAGGATCAATTAAGCCAGATCTATGATAAATTCCCATCACCACCAGGATTCATGAATAGCGAATTCCCAAATACCCAGGAACAGGTTCGCCGCAGGCAGGTGATCCAGCAGCGACAGGCCCGCCGAATCGAACGCCGTGTCCAGGAGTGCCTAGAGGTTCGGGGCAACCAACAGGTTGGTGAGTTCATTTTCGTGTATGATATTATTAACGAGTATGTCAAGGGAGGGAGGTGGTTTATAAAGTAATCAAGTGTAGCATTATATTTAACTAGGATTGGATTAAGGAACAGATTCAGGTGATACGATTAATATGATACTTAGGTTCACAAAGCAATTAAACGATTAATATGATACTTAGGTTCACAAAGCAATTAAACGATTAATATGATACTTAGGTTCACAAAGCAACTAAACGATTAATATGATACTTGGGTTACATGAAATACTTTAACACGTTTGCACACTCAATATGAATTTCACCAAAAGTAGCGATTTTCAATACATTTGTTCTGTAATTATCAAGAGTTGGAGTTCAATATTAGAAACATCTCCACAATCATGCTTACTTTCACCTCGCTGGACTAGAGGTAAAATTTGGAGCTTTTTGCCCAATGACTAGATCACAGGCACTAAGAAATGCGGTTCTTAAAGTAGGCATAGTGATTGAGCATTTTGTACTCTTGTAATGGAGAATTTTGGGCTGTAAAGCTCTAGTAAGCTTTAGTCAAAATATTCATAATATTCAAGTCCAACCTTAAGTAATAATACCAATACACTCTTATTCTTCTAGAATTTTTATTCACCAATACATTCTTATTCACCAATACCTTCTTATTCACTAATACATTCTACGATACTTGAACTAGATAGTCTTAGTGGTTCACGTATACACTTTTAAATATTTATCAATACATTCTTATTATAGTCTTAGTGATTTAGAATAGATATTAAGGTTTCTAATGGCTCTTTTAAAGTCCCATTGGTCGATTTCAAGGCTTTTTAATGAAATTCTAAGCTTTGTTTCAGCGGAGATTTTGAAGCCCACAAGTTCAGAGACTTTTTAAAGATTTGATTGTGCCATAGAACAGGAGAATTGTAAACTCAAAGCGGAAACTCTTTTCAGACACGGATATACTAGTTCATTAACCACTCAAGCGTCAATGTGAACTTTTGAGTTAAATCTCTACTCAAAGTGAACGCTTAGTTATTAAAAAGTTTTAATCGAAGTAGCCTTAGCGAACCCTTAGTAAAATATTTATTGAAAGTAGCCTTATCGAACCCTTAGTCATTAAAATCTGTATTCTAGCGAACCCTTAGTAAATCTGTAATCAGAGAACCTTAGCGAACCCTTAGTAATCTTTAATCAGAGAACCTTGGCGAAGCCTTAAACAAAATGAAAACCCTTGTCAGGCAGATCCCATCAGCCTGATAACTCTAATATCTATAAAAGATAATTAACCTAATCTAGGCGGATTTCATCTGTAGTATGATTTTAAAGTACGAATATAGTATGATTTAGAGTATAATTTAGAGTATGATTTTAGAGTATGGAGTAACCTCAGGGTATGCCTGTGATAGGAGTGAACAAGCTACACATCACTACGTTAGGAGGGGGACAAATGACTACATAATAAGCAAATCAGCAGTTACTGAAGTGCTCTAAAATTCGACGGAGACCACGTAAACTGCATGCCGCCCCAATAATACTGCAACGGGCTAAATTGAGTATCGATGTTTTAGTAATTTTGAATTTTTGGTTTATTAGATATTAGTAAGAGCACTGTGGAAGAGAAGGATAAGGCGCGGTATAAACAGCACGAGAAATGAACAATTAGGAATCATAATAACTACAAGCACAAGTCTCCAGGCAGAAACATTAGAGTTTCTAAGTATTCATAAGTAGTATCCAGGTATAATCATAAGTATAATGATAAGAATATCAGTTTAGTCATAGAATAATCATAATAAAAAGAATATGACAATCACTAAGAATAATCATAAGAATAGTATCGATATACCCGAATCGATAAAACCGAAAAAATCTACAGCTTAAGAGTGTATACCAGGGAAATGTAATTTGTAAGGTTCACTGGGCAACATTCGGTAGAGTTATTTTATTCGTTGGTGAATGAAATCTAGGGATAAGTAGATTTAAGGATTATAAAGGGTAAATGAATTTAAGGGCGAATGAATTTAAGGGCAAATAAAGGGCAATTAAAGGACAAATAAAGGACAAACGAATTTAATAGGTATCAATGGAGTATACAGAGTAATTCAAGAGAAATTCCCAGTGCTTATAATAAATTAGTATATAATAATTCAATAGAGGAGCTCTACAGAGTCAGTAAACTCAGTGGGCTCAAATGACTCAGTTGACTCAATGGACTCAGTAGGCTCAGTGGACTCTGCGAGGCTCAGTTGACTCTTTACGGGGACCGGTGGGCTCTACGGGGCCGGTGGCTCTGACAGGGGTGTTCCATACTGGTTTCATACATGCACTCCTATCATTATGAAGGGTTGTCCCGGATGCATACACTGCAACGCCAATTTTCCGCAAGTGGAAACCACAGGCCTCTCTAGAACCATCGGCTAACCATTCCACAGCAAAGAAAAACAAACCTCCCCGTCCCCGGAAAAAGAAAGAAGAAACAAAGACAATAAAAAAATTAGTTCAAAAACCTCTTTGCCAAAACCTTTTATAATCGGGAGCGTCGTTAACAAAAATTTGTTGCTCTTCCAAACGTCCCATCCAAACTCAATTCCAAATCCCCATTCCCAAATTCCCAATCCACATTTCCCATCCCCTTCTTACTTTCTTCCCATCTTTTCCTGTTTCTCCTTGGTGTTTCCCCTCGTTTTCCTTTTGTTCCCTCTCCTTTTCCTGTTCTGCCTCTCGTTTTCCTATTCTGCCTCTCGTTTTCCTGTTCCTGATTTTTGTTGCTAAGAGCGTAGGCACGGTAATAAGACAGACTCAATTTTGTATACTATTTTTTATATCGCATAATTTTTTTTTTTTTTGATCCTCCATTCTCTCCTTATAAATTGAATCTTTTTTATAATTAACACTAACCACTTTCTTTGACCTTCGAGTGGATATATGTGTTTGATCTGTTGTATCAGAGACTATTATATTCCACGGTATTGAAGTAAAAAGCGAGAGTATTGGCGAAAGGATGACACACAATCATAATCTTTCTATTAACTCTATAAACTCTATTATAGAGCCCACGACTCCGCCTAGCGACGGCAAATCGATTGGGAGCATGTCTGGGGCCAGTTGTGGCTCTGGTCTGGGCTCTGGCGGTGTGGGTTCGTCGACCCAAGCACATTCGGCAAAAAAGTTTGGTTCAAAGTCGGTGTTGTGGGACTCTCTGAGCAAGTTGAACAGCGCATTGAGCTTTCCAAACTTTAGTATCGATAACTCCTCCTTTATCAATGTTGCATCTTCAAACCTTAGCGCTGTCACTGGCGGTATTTTCATGGACACCCCAGAACAAAAACGCTCTGGTTCGTTGGCTCACACCCAAGCTCCGGTTTCTGCAAGTGCTATCAGAGTGAGCTCAAATGCTTCTTCAACTTCTTTAACAACAAGTTCCTCTCTGGGAACTTTGGCTACCATTGCTTCCGCGGCATCTGCCTCGCCAACTCCGGCGTTGGCTTCATCTTCGATGCCCCCCTCTGGAAAATTGTCTTCTTCTTCCTCTGCTTCTTCAAGCTTTTCGGAACATGATGCTCCTCCAAAGGTTGCTCTGGACGTTTACTCGGCTCCTCACTCGCGCCATCTCTCTATGGATTCGTCGTTTGATAAGGAAAACTTGATTCAAAAGTCGTCCTCCCCAAAGTCTAAAAAGTTTGGTAGCGGTGCTTCCGGCTCCAATGGTTCCAGTGGATCCCATGGACCCATGAAAATGAAAATTGATAAGGAATACCTCGCGTCAATGAACAAAATTCCCTTGTCCCAACTCAAACTCGAAATCCTCTACTTGTCCAAAGATCAATACGGCTGTCGCTTCTTGCAAAAGAAAATTGATGAAAACTTGATTACCAACTACCAAGTGAGATTATCAAATTTTGAAATCATTTTCAAACAAATCTACCCTTACTTGTACGAATTGATAATCGACCCATTTGGTAACTACTTGATTCAAAAGTTGATCAATTATTGTAATGAACAAAACTTGAACCTCATCTTGGAAATCTTACAATATAACTTGTTTCAGATTTCAATCAACCAACACGGAACAAGAGCATTGCAAAAGATTATCGATAACTTGAACAATAGCTACCAGTTGGGCTTGCTTACAAAGGGCCTCACTCCATACATTATCGAACTCATCAAGGACTTGAATGGAAATCACGTTATCCAGAAAATCTTAAACAAGTACCAACCTTCTGAGTGCCAATTTATTTACGACTCAATCATCTCAGACTTGTTCATCGTGGCTACTCACAAACACGGGTGCTGTGTCTTGCAAAAGTGCTTGAACCACGTTACTGCACTGCAACTCGAAGAGTTTTCAAACTGCATCTTGAACTTCAAAAACTTTCTGTTGCTCATTAATGACCAGTTTGGTAACTACGTTCTCCAGTACTTGATCCTGATCAACTCGTTGGAGATAAACTATAAAATCTTTAACAATTTTGTCAAGTATGGTATTAACAACTTGTGCAACCTCAAATTCTCATCGAATGTTATCGAAAAGTTCCTCAAGAATTGCTACAATAATGAAATCCTTAACATCAACTTTTCAAACTTGAAGTTTGACTTGATCTACAACATTTTGATAAATGACTTGAACAAGTTGATCAACGATCCTTATGGTAACTATGTTATTCAAACCTTGATCGACATCTTGGTGAACCCTCAGGTTTCGTATGAAGACAAGAACCACCCAAACACCTTTATTGTTGACAAGTTGTCGCCCTTGTTACCTCAGACCTCCGAACCAATCGACTCACTCCAAATTGTAATTATTAAGTATTGGTTCCAGAATTGTAAAATTATTTCGAGTTTTGGCAAACGTATTCAATCCAAAATTAATATCATTTTGAATAACTACCAGCCAATCCAATCTCACCAACAACAGCAACAACAACAGCCACAACAACAGCCACAACAACAACAACCACCACCACAACAGCAACAGCAACAACAACCACAACAACAACCAATGCATTTCCAAGCTAAATTGAAGAAGGACTTGAAAGGACATGGACACTCCAATTCTATGAACTTTGTGTCCCCAGCACCATCGCAGCAGGGACAGTTTTTCCAGCAATCCAACTTCCACGGTCACTCTCACTCTTACTCTGTTCCGTACCATGAATTTCCCGGGGAGTACGCTCCTATGCCACAGGGCCAACCTGTGAACTATCGCTCTGTTAGTACATCCACACCAAATAACTTGGAGCCTGTGAAGCACCAACAGAACAGAAACTTGTCATTACCAAGTAACTACTTGAACAACAACTACATTTTTGCGCAGCAAGGCTCTGAGAATGGGATGACCATGAACCACAACGACTTTGTTATCAACGACGCTCCTTATGGCTTTCCGAATACCTCTGCATCTCATCCTTCTCACCCTTCGCAATCTTTTAATTCACCACCAATTGATGGTGGCGGGTACCACAGCCACCAAGGTAGCATCTCTCTGGCTAATCTGACTTTTTCCTCATTCACACCCCCACCACCACCACAACCACAGAACTACTACAATTACAAGGGCTTCCAATCCCAGACACCTCTTGTTAACCAATACCAACAGATGCCTATACACCCACCTCCACACCTAGCTCAACAACAACAACAGTACCACATGCCTGTCAATGGACACCCTGTGGGCAACATCGGGGCTGCGAATAGAAATTTGCACAATTTCCATAACCAATCATCTTCATCTTCTCCAAATACCACCACTACATTGAACCAGGGCAACGACTACTACAATAAGTCGGGCTTATTGGCTTCACAAAACTACTTTAGGGTTGATTGATGAAGGAGGTGCGAGAGAGGTTGGTCCAATTCTAAAATCAAAAAAAAAAATTCACTTCTAATTCACTTCATTTGCCGTTTTAATTTTTTCCTTTTGCTGATGATTCTTATGTACGTTTATGTAAAAAAAAAGAAAGATGAAGAAGGCCTCTCTCCACTTCTTTTCATGTGTTATATATAAAACCAAAAAAATATATTCTAAGTTTTCATATAAAGTTTTGTACTTCTTTTTTCTTTTGTAAAACTGCTTGGTATTACTGTTGTAAAGAAAGAAGACATCTCCCTTGTACAGTCTAAAGCTACAAGAAATTGCTTTATTGGATTCTGTATATCTTTAAAACAATTATTGAAGGGATCAATTCCAAATCCATTTTAGGCAAAGTCGCGACTTTCATTTAACCAATTAGGAAACTATCATGTATCACAAAAATACGCTTTTTTGCAGCCTACACATGAAGTAAACAAAAAGGAGGTGTTTACCTTTTAACAATATTATGTAATCTTCCTAAAAAACACGAATGAAAAAATGATCTAGCCGAGGATCGAACTCGGGGCCTTTTCGGAGCTTACAGTACAGAGCACTTGTAAACGAAACGTGATAGCCGCTACACCACTAAACCGTTTTTGTTGATTTTTTAATGTAATTGGTCATCCTCAATTTAAGGAATCATTCTTGAAATTCGTCTATATTAGAAATGCGATTGAGTTTTCTCTTAGTTTAGAAACTGGGTGTATTGTTAATACACACGTTTCAGAGTCAACTCACCACAAGATTAACGGACTGGTTAGACCAGAGGTCTCTACCAATTTCAGATACACCTCTTATAAATGGGACTACTAATAGTGTTAGGTAGGCCTATATAGCTATAACGTATAGGTTTGTTTGATTACGTTACATCCTCGATCCCATATAAGCCGAACTGTTTCTAGGTATAGATTAGGTCGACTTATACAACAGAACTACTTGTCGAATTATAATTTTCTACTTATCGTAAATCTTTTCTATGTCATATTCAAGACACTAATTGCCAATATTTGTTGTACAGAATTCAAGATAATCAATAGCCAGAAACCAAAAAAAAGGTCGCCATATCGCCAGCGACTGGCAATAGCCATTTTATTTTTGGACTGAATGATAAACAAATTTGTTTCGCTATTGAGGGATTAGTATGAAATACATAAGGTCATTCATTCTTTTATGTTGTTTAGAAGTCTTTTTGCTTTACAAATAAATTCCAGTCTTCAAAATATTAGCAAATCTTGATAGTTTCCGAAATCCTTATGACATCACGTCTAGAAGTTACATTTATAATTAAAAAATGTTGAATACGTGTTTATAAATTTGAAATTACACTGAATTTCCCATTAACCATGCTGTGAGCTTCATGACACACTCACAAATGTATATTTATATTGATTCCCTTCATAACTCCACATACTTCTGCAATGTGAACCAGTCCAGACTCGATACTTCATTCAGCAACATCAAATTTCCATAACCTTCGGGATCACTTAGTATAGAATCTCATAGACCAGATCGAACCGTTCTTGCATGACTGTAAAATGGAGCGAAATTCTTCAGCATCTTTTCGGCATCACCTTCGCTCGTTTGCAATATTAGACACAAAATGGTTAGTAACCTGTGCATGCAAAGCAATTACTTTTAATGCGAACTCTGCAAGCCTTAGTCATGAAGCTGTAATTGTCTCATTGGTTATACTTTTATCTCGAAAAACAAGTGTAGTCTTGAAATGGTCCTTTTGAAACTGGCCTTATAGTCCCAGTACAGTATATGATCATCTCTGAGGACCCATTCCACCACCTATTACTTGCACTATAAGTGAGCAAATATCCAATCACATCTGATGACGCAGGTAAACACTAACACTCTACCAGTT
Organism: Kodamaea plutei; assembly: GCA_030705055.1. Taxonomy (NCBI): domain Eukaryota; kingdom Fungi; phylum Ascomycota; class Pichiomycetes; order Serinales; family Debaryomycetaceae; genus Kodamaea; species Kodamaea plutei. The sequence goes on along the minus strand of JANIWJ010000049.1, from coordinate 31,332 downwards.
GTTACAAGCACAATGGCTACGTAAATTAATTGTGGATTTACTAAATGTCTTCAAATGTTAAAATTTAGTTTGGTTTGTGCGAACGTTAATGCTGTTTGTGTGGAGATTTTGTATGCAACAGTGTTGCATATAATAGAAATACAGCACAAATAGACAATTATTAGGCATTTATTGTGAATGCACTAATCTGATCTTTACTTGGTCCTTCAATGTCGTAAGTAACAATTCTCAACCCGCCTTACGTCTGTGCATTAAAGTACTTCGCTTGTGGGCTTCTGCGGTGATGTGCTCTGCTCTAGAACAAATGGAGAAGTATCTTCCTCTACCTCACTAACACATTCCTTCGTGGTTTTTCATCGCTTTTTATATTATGGTCACTTTCTGTTTCCTATGCAAGGAAATGCCATATTTTTATAGTTAAGTGAGTATGTTTGGTTACGTGAGTTTGTTTTGCTTATTAAATTAGTAAACGATTTATTCTTATTACATTAGTTTTACATTTGCTGCTAAAGTAATACCTTCAGGGCAGAGTTAGATTCAATTCTGATTACAAGAGTCATTTATAGCTACCAGAGTTTGTATATAATTACGTTAAATGAACCATAATAGCAAATCCAAGCATGCTATTACCAATATTTTAGTTTCAACTAGACTCTAAATCTTTCTATTCGTTAGATTATATTACATATGTAGAAATGACTGATTTCCATCCTATACTAGTAAATCTAGATAAACATGGCCAAAGCAGCAATCAAACCAACACCAAATTGAGCACCGACAGAAGCAGCAGCGCCTGGGGCAGCAGAGATTTCAGCAACTGGAGCACTGGAAGATTGAGAGACAATAACAGTGCTTTGGGTGGTGATGGTGGAGGTGGACTCTTGGGAAGCTGGAGCGACAGCAGCTGGTGTGGTGGAAGCAGGAGCTTGGGTAGCAGAAGAGGAAACAGAAGTTTCACCTTCAAGTGGGCACCAGGTGGTGTAAATGGTCTTGTCTTCGGTGACGGTGACGACACCGGTGGTGACTGGAAGCTCAGTGCACTTGTTGTCAGAACAGCTAGTTATAGTAACAACTGTGGTGGCAATGTGCTTAACGGTTTCAGTGGATTCTGGGGCTTCAGTCACGGAAGAAGAAGAGGAGGAAGAGGAAGAGGCAGAGACGACTGGGATAGTGGAGGTGACTGGAACCTTGGTACATTGGTGGTCAGAGCAGGAAGTGATGGTGACGACGGTGGTGGTAAGGTCGGTAGCGATCACAGTATGCTGGGATTCGACAGAGGATGCTGGAGCAGAAGCAGAGGATGCTGGAGCAGAAGCAGAGGAGACTGGGATAGTGGAGGTGACTGGAATCTTGGTACATTGGTGGTCAGAGCAGGAAGTGATGGTGACGACGGTGGTGGTAAGGTCGGTAGCAATCACAGTATGCTGGGATGCGACAGAGGATGCTGGAGCAGAAGCAGAGGATGCTGGAGCAGAAGCAGAAGCAGAGGATGCTGGAGCAGAAGCAGAGGAAGTTGGGTCAGAACCGTGGTTAACTTGTGAAGAAACAGGAGAGGTTTCTGGGACCAAGACTTGCTTGACAGTGTGGATGAAGTTGTTGTTCTTAGCGGCGAAGGAAGCATCCCATAAGGAGATACCGCCAAAGACATGGCTAGATTGGATCTTGTTGAGAGTGGCCTTGATTTGGCCAGGGGTGATGTAACCAGGGATGGCATTAGCAGCAGGCAAACCCAAGAACAACTTCATGTTCTTGTTGGAGGCGGTGTTGGTAGCAAAGTCGACCCACTTGTCCCAGTTGAAAGCTTGGTCAACAGAACAGCCGTTGTTGTAGAATTGAATGAAGGCAATGTCGATTTGAGCTTGGGTAAGAACGTCACTAAGGGAAAGTTCTGGCATGGTACATTGAGGAGAGGCAGTGAGGTAGTATTCCTTACCAGCGAACAAGGATCTCAAAGCCTTAGCGAAAGCAACGGTACCAACTTGGTTGCCGTTTTCAAGGTCCAAGTCGAAACCGTCAAAGACAGCATCGTCAAAAGGTCTCTGGGAGTCGGTACCAGCACCGAACTTGTTCCAGAGGGTAGTGGCGAAGGCTTGAGCCTCGGAGTCGCTGCTGAAACCGTAGTTACCCTTGGCACCACCGAGGGAAAGTAAAACCTTCTTTCCGGCTTTTTGACAGGTCTTGATGTCTTGACCAATGGATGGACAGTGCAACAAGTCGCTGTTTGGGAAAGTGGTACCACAGGCATTGGCCAAGTTCAAGTTTGGGTTTGGGAATTGGTTAAGGAAGGAAACGATGACAATGTCAGCGTCGTTGTCGGCACAGAAGCTGGCCAATGGTTGCTGGTCACCACCAGCGTTTTGACCCCAGTAAATGGCAAGGTTTCTGTCAGAGTCAGCATTGAATGCTGCAACTTGGCTGGCCAAAACGGCCATGGTAGCCAATGCGGAGAACAACATGTTTGAGTATTAACGAAAGACGATAGTTAGTGCTTGGTGAATCCAATACCCTTTGGCATTAGCAGACTCCTCCTGTTATATACTCACCTCTTGTGAAGCCGTGCAGGTAGATCACCTACTCATGCATCGGTCGTCGTACAAACTCTGCTTTGGTAAACGCGCGAACACTCATCCGACGGGTCCCCACACACACACTGTGTTTTCCTACGGCGATTGCACAAAACTCCCGTTGTTTTCCAATGGCGATTGCACAAAACTCCCGTTGTTTTCCAATGGCGATTGCACAAAAACCCACTGGTGCCATACATTCCTCGTTTCTTGCATCACAAAGCACATGGTTTGTGTTCGCTTCTGTTTGCCAAGTCCTAATAAGATCGCCTCCCACATAGGTATTCTTACTAAACTATCATTGTTTCATCTCGTATTGGCGTACATGTATATGCTTATATTTGCAAGAAGACATTTTTATATCCGTTTGCGCTAGATGTTCTTAATTCCGTGACGGTACCGTACCACTGGACTGGTAACATCTACAGGTATTAGCTATTTGTTACTCTGATATTTCACTATAATACACTGATAATAACTGATAGACACACTGATAATAACTGGTAGACACACTGATAATAACTGGTAATAAGCACTGGTAGGTGCGCTGGATTGCATTTTTGTGATTATTAGTACACGAAGTTATTGTGTTGCCCTACATATCATATTTATGTTTCCTATATGAGCGTTTCCCCGTATCTGTTCTGTGACTCACGCTCTCTTTCTATTCTGTCTCTGTCTCATTAATCTCTCTTTTCATTATTCTTCCACATGGCTCACGCCCTTATTCATTTCTGTCTCTTTTATCTCTTATTATTCTCATAACCCTTGACAGCATCTTCGAAAAGCGCTGCGGCAATATGTCAATCTTTTACATAACAAGCATGTCAAACGTGTTTTAACCACTTGGTGCTATTTGCATACGCTACAAAGAGATCACAATCTTGATAGTAAATCAATACCGAGACATTTATGCCGGAAATATCTGCTATCCATGGAATTGTTTACACTTGAAACTTCAATGTCACATTTGAATCAACAATAACATACCATAGAAATTGTGCAGCGTGAATGCAGATGGTTAAGCCAAGACTACTTGCGAAACTAACTGATATGAAACTTAATATGAAACTTAATGTGATTAGTATACGGATGTACTGCTGATAATATGCTGATATTACTACCTATGGTACTGATCATGAAATGCTCATGAAATGCTCATGAAATGCTCATGAAATGCTCATGATATGCTAATTTGTTTAGCTGATCTTAAAACGCAAAGCCTATCTGGGAGAGCCCCCTATTGGAGTCAAGTATTTTTTGAGGAATTGTTTTTGAGGAATTGATTAGGTAAAATCCTACATAATTGATCTCAACATGGTTTTGTGTTGTTCAATTCTGGAGTTCTGAGTTTTTTAATAGCTATTACAAGCTCGTCCGAGGCAACGGATTCGACATATACGTTCCCTTGTTCTATATCTTGTTCTGCCCTTTTGAGTGCAAAAAAAAACTAACCGATTCGTATGCATTGTAATACCCCAACCTTGTACAGCTATGCTGTTGGGCTTAAGCTTTAGTCGATTGTTTAATTTTTGTATTATCCGTGGATTGTTATTAGTTATCTGTCTCTTTAACCTGATCTGTGCTTCAATGTCTTATCTTTGTCTGTTTGGAATTATGGTCTGGTCTCCATATTAGCGATCTGTCTAGGCTCTGTTTAATTTTCAATTTGTTAAAATTCCTTTCACGAATTGGATGTTAATTTTGTTTTATTTGACTAGGTGAGTGCTCCGTTCAGAAGTTTGTTCCTAGTTACTCTTACTGTTTAACATCTGTAGATATCTTGCAGAAAGTTACCCTGGAATTGTGACGAGGTTTAATATAGCGCCAATAAAGTTGGTCATATAAAATGGATATGAATGCTTCTACTCGGAATTTCAATTTTACATTGATATCATTCGGATTCTGACTAGATATAATGTTAGATCTGCCTCCAGAAAGCAGTGGGTTTGCTACATTAAAAATGATTCAAATTGGTCTCTAATTACGATTCTTCAGAATGGTGACTCCAAGGTAGCACTTATAATGTCAATTCCAGGTAGCACTTCTAATGGCATTTCCAAGGTAGCACTTATAATGGCAATTCCAAGGTAGCACTTATAATGGCAATTCCAAGGTAGCACTTATAATGGCAATTCCAAGGTAGCACTTCTAATGGCAATTCCAAGGTAGCACTTCTAATGGCAATTCCAAGGTAGCACTTCTAATGGCAATTCCAAGGTAGCACTTCTAATGGCAATTCCAAGGTAGCACTTCTAATGGCAATTCCAAGGTAGCACTTCTAATGGCAATTCCAAGGTAGCACTTCTAATGGCAATTCCAAGGTAGCACTTCCGGCAAAGCCAGGATTTGGAATATCAGGTAGCGGACTAAGAATCAAGTTCACTATTCTCTAAAATAAAATTCCTGTTTTCACGATTCTTCTCTTCTTCAATGCTCTATGATTCTTTTATTCACTATCAATTTTATTCTTTATCTATCAATGGTGTGCTCTATAGTTTCTTCTTTATTTTATTTTCTATTTCCAATGTTATTTTCAATATTATTCCCAAATTCATGTGGTATTCTCTATCATTATATTTTAATGTTGTCCCAATGTAATCCATATAATTCATACAATTCATATATGCTATATGCTCTTCAGTATCATTATGGTATACTCTACCAGTGTTATTTTAGTGCTGTTGTAATGTAATCCATGTAATTCATATGATTCACTCATATTGATCTTTACCTAATATTTCATCCATTATTACCTAATCAATATGATCCATCAATATGCCAACGGTCACCCCACCAGTAATGCCTCATCCTGGTCCCAAACTCGCTCAATCCACTCAGCTCACATAACACACCACATTTGCCGTCATTTCCACGCCTATCCACGACTTTTTCATACAATTCCCACCACCACCACCAGCTGGGTCATGCTCCACACAAGGAAAAATAAAAAAAAACGCCACGATCATCTATAAAGCAACGTACCAAGATGGAAAAGTTTGGCTTTCACAGAGTATCTAACAACCCGAGTGGACCGGATCAACACACCATTTCGCACAGCAGACCGAACCACCCTCCTGGACACGACCATGGAGGCCGTCCGCCTCCACTTCCCTCCAGACACATCAAGAGAACACTCCGTTCAGTGCAGTGTCCGCTGAACGACGTGATTCTTGCCAATTGCGTTGCAGTGAACCCACAGGACTTTGAAGGGGTGCCGGACCGCAGTACGTTTATCTTTGACGGGCATTATGTCTACTCAATCATCAAGCACGAAGGATGTCCTCCAGGCACAGCCGGTTTGGGAGCCAATGTAAGAACCTGGGGATCCTGGTCACTCGATCAGGATATCTTGGTGGAAACCTTTAATATCTTCCAATCTGGACAAGAGCTGTACCTCAGTGGGTTGGAAATCTTGGTTGACTTCCGTTCATCCAAGAGTGCCCACTCGAACCCAATCAACCACGACGAGTTGGTGGACCGTTTTATCAGCAACTTTGAAAACCAAATCATACAACCCACCCAACAAATTGTTATGGAATTTAAGGGGATTATCTTGCTGCTAGTCGTCAACAGTGCCCAGGTGGTTACTATGAGGCCAGATGGTCCTTCCATTCAAGACTCCACAGACTTGTCTTTGAAAGGATTGTTGACCAGAGGCAAGACGGATGTTATTTTCTATCCAAAGCCCAAGTCCATCATGAACTTGGCCAAATCTTCAAAGCTCCAGGGTAAACGCTTGGGTGCCGGTGGCGCAGGCGGCCGTCCCCGCGTGAAAAAGCAAATCATCAACCCAGACTTCAAGTTGGAAGACTTGGGCATCGGTGGTTTGGACGCTGAGTTCCAAGACATCTTTAGAAGAGCCTTTAATAGTAGAATCTTACCTCCCGAAATTGCTGAAAAATTGGACTACAAGCACTGTAAAGGTTTGCTTCTTTTCGGGCCTCCAGGTACAGGTAAGACCTTGATTGCCCGTAAGTTGTCCAAGATGTTGAACGGTAAGGACCCAAAGATTGTCAATGGTCCAGAAATGTTAAGTAAATACGTGGGTGCCTCCGAAGAGAACATCAGAAACTTGTTCAAGGAAGCCGAAGCTGAATACAAATCCAAAGGTGACGATTCGGACTTGCACGTTATCATCTTTGATGAATTAGACTCGGTATTCAAACAAAGAGGTTCTGCTAAATCCGACGGTACTGGCGTTGGTGATAACGTTGTCAACCAATTGCTTTCCAAGATGGATGGTGTCGACCAATTGAATAACATTTTGATTATCGGTATGACCAATAGATTGGATTTGATCGATAATGCCTTGTTAAGACCTGGTCGTTTCGAAATCCAAATTGAAATCGCTTTGCCTGACGAAAAGGGTAGATATGATATCTTGCAAATCCACACGGCAAAGTTGCGTGAAAACAAGTTATTGGAAAAGGATGTTGATTTCCACGAGTTGGCCTCAATGACCAAAAACTTTACCGGTGCCGAATTGGAAGGTTTGTGTAACTCGGCCAAATCGTTCGCCATCTCAAGACACACCAAGAAAGGCTCGGTGGCCCTGATTGACCTCGCCACTATCGACAGTATGAAGATTGGTAAGGATGACTTCCTCGAGGCTCTCAAGGAAGTCAAGCCTGCGTTTGGTGCTGACGAAGAAGATATCAAGCTGGCAGCTCCCTTCGGTATTATTCAATATAACCGCAACATCAACAATATCTTTGTTAGGGGCCGTTCGTTTATTGATGAAATCAAGGACAGTGAGACTGAAAACTTGATCAGTATCTTGTTGCACGGTCCAGCAGGTGTGGGTAAGACCGCCATTGCAGCTACTTTGTCGCTAGACTCTGGATTTCCATTCATCAAGATGTTGTCTGCAGAGAGCTTGGTTGGTATGAGTGAACCAAGCAAGATTGCGCACATTGATAATGTGTTCAGAGACGTGTATAAGTCTCCATTGAACATTTTGGTTATCGACAAGATCGAAACATTGATTAACTATGTCCCTATCGGCCCTCGTTTCTCGAACGAAATCTTGCAATTGTTGATGGTGTACTTGACCAAGAAACCCCCTCGTGGTAGAAAGTTGTTGATTATCGGTACCACTTCTCAGTACTCGGTCATGAAACACATGAACTTGATTGACTGTTTCACAAACACCATCGCCATTCCATCAATCAAAACCGTTGATGAAGTCGGTAACGTCTTGACCCAATTGGGATACATGAACAGAGATCACGACAAAGCCGTCATTATGAACCAGTTGGCTGGTGCAGACCTTAACATCGGCATCAAGAAGTTGTTGCAGGTTTTGATGAATAGCAAGTACTTGAAGAGTGATGCACAGGGTGTGGCAGATAATCTTATTGAGGCTCAGACTGTTTAGAATGATTACCTGTTCTGTTAATCTATACTATCAATATATACATTCTGTATTTTTCAATATAAATCAATATAAATCAATATTCTTTATGCGTTAGATTCTATGCTCATTATCAATAGGTACTCTACAGACACACTACCGACACACTACACTGACATACACTGCCAATAATATAATAGACATTCCCACAACTGTTAGTCTCCCGTAAAAATCTTCATACACTACACTATTATGCTATAAAGCTATGAACAATACCTTTAAGACTATAATAAATCTTTAATATACCTACACACATTCCATAGATGCTTTATTACCCTGTACTGTAAGACATGTGTCTCTATTGCACGCCTACGCTCTTAAACCAATAACGCTCTTAAACCAATAACGCTCTTAAACCAATAACGCTCTTAAACCAATAACCACACTCTTGTTAAACCAATAACCACACTCTTGTTAAACCAATAACCACACTCTTGTTAAACCAATAACCACACTCTTGTTAAACCATACACAGTCACGCCTCCGTTTATTACTCGTAAACTCGTTTCATACGTGTTTGTCTTTCTTATACATCAATATTTTTTTTTGTTTGACACCTCCTTAAAGGCCTTAGCGGTTGTATAAATTAATATAGATATCCACTAGTAAATCTTTTCGAGGCAGAATCTATGATTACACTGTTGGAATGAACACTTTTATTGAACTGGTTGACTCGTTAGACTCTGAGGTAGAAGCAAATAATCCCCCGGTGTTCTCGTTTTGCAGCCAAACCAACGAGATGTCGTACTTTTTGGATTACACTGAGGACCCTGCTTTAGGTGAGCGTTCTAGGTTTAATCTGATTATTCACCCATTAGAAGTGGGTGCTCCCATTGGTGAGGATATGGGGAAGGAGGATCTCATGAAGGACTTCATTATGGAGGAGGATATAGTGAAGGATGATTTCATAGTGAACAGTAACAATTGTCTATGCATTAAACATGAAAAACATAAACTGTTCAAACGCTACTTATCTGATGATAGTATGGATAACGACTTGGTCTTGCCCAATTTGATACTTGATATGGCCAACTTACCACTGTCGCCCAAACCTAAAGCGAATGAGAGCACCATAACACATATTTCACCCATATTCACTACTTTTGATGCTTTAGATGTTTTAAATGATGTTCATTTCGAACAGCTGCCTTTTACATCCATCTTAGATGATGCTCCATACACTGTTGAGTATATACAACAATCAGACACAGAAAATAAAACAGAGGAGGAAAGTTCGGACACAGAAACTATGGACAAATCTCTTGACTCCAGAGATCGAGAATTTATTGGCTATCACAGAGCACGTTCCTTGCGTTTGCTTCCCTTCAAGCCCTCATTCCGAGGAACAAACTCAAATGTCCTGATTAATATCCATCCGAAAAGTATATTTGTAATGATCAGGTTGAATTCATGCACGTTAAGAAGCTTTGGCTCACATGATAAATCTATTCTGGTTTCAGCTAATTTCAAAAAGTTACTAAAGACAAAGTTTATCCCATTGGCAGCCTTGAAAAATATGCCACGCTATAAGCTCAAGAACAAGACTCCCTTAGCGGACACAAAAAATTCTAATATCAAGTTTGTTGATCTGATGACGCAAGGAGAAACAAAGCTTGGGGCATATCGAATTTTGAAAGTGCCTAGAGCCCCGGAATTAGACTTTAAAGAGGTATCTGGAGTGATGAGCAAATGCTCGCATGAGGCGTTTTCAGACCTGCGTAATGATAGATATTACTCAAGACTCAACATCTACGAGCTTCTGAAGATTCTTGGTTTAGATGATTACCATATCCAGCTTACCAAGGAAGTCGAGATCAATATCCTAGAGATTTTCAAAAACTACTGCAATTTCAAACTAGGGTATCAAACGTGGATCCGCGATACAAAAAAGGAAGATCGTAATGCACTATTAGAGCACTTACATTCATACACAAAACTCTGTTACCCTGAATTTGACACTTTCCAGTTGGAGGTTGTTGTTCGTAGAGGGAGCTACGGGCTAATGCAAAGCAGGCTTCGTAGGGAAAGAAGAATGGCTTCTAGTTGATTGAACAAGAATGAAAAAAAGTCTTTAGCTATAAATATATATATGGCTATCACTCTGCAGGTGAGTGCATAATCTGTGTAACAAACTTCCCCAGGTACCTTGTGATGCATGCCACTGTGAGAACATCATTTCTAATCGACGTTGTCATTAAATGGTTTAAAATAACGTGGTTAGGAACTGCGAGATGGTATGCTTCTTTGTTGCTGGCATAGTACGAGGAGTCTGCACGTCTCAATGGAGGTCTTCTGTGCTGTGATATGGCACTTGAAGGGGTATCCATGAAACCTGAGTTTGGAGGTCTAAGGTCTGAGATGTTCGCCTGAGGAAATATATGGGGTATGTGTGACAACTGTGTCTGTGAACCAGACAGTTGTCCCTGTTGTGAAATCTTGTTCAACAAGACATTGTTTAAGTGTGCTGGGAGCTGAGGGGGTTCCGGAAGCTCATAGTCGTCGCCCTTTTTCTTGAAGTAGTCGTAGTTTAAAAACATTTCCGGAATTTCGCTGGAATAAGAGTAATTAGTTGCTGGATAGTGGTTCCGTTGAAATGAAGATGAGGTGGATTCATTATATGGGAGATATTTGTTTGAAGCGTATGAATTTGCTTTAGAAATGTAAGCATTTGGTTGTAGAAGAATCAGTTGTTGGATTGACTGGAGCTGGGTTGGTTGGAACAGAGGTTCTATGACCGGTGGTTGGATGACCGGTGAATGAATGGACTGCAACTGCAGAGGTTGAATGGACTGCAACTGCAGAGGTTGAATGGACTGCAACTGCAGAGGTTGAATGGACTGCAACTGCGGAGACTGAATAGACTGCGGTTTCTCTTTGTCTGTCTCCATATACTCCACATGTTCAAACTCACCAACTTCCTTTGTTAATTTTGTTAAAAAGCTATTGGATTTTTTATTAATTTGGTCCAATTCATATTTACCAGCACTGAGATAAGAGTTACTTTTGATAAATGCTCCTTCTTCGATGTTGGTGAACAATTCCGAGTTATCAATCACTTCGAACCAGTTGAAAAGAATCCCCTCCTGGTCAGTGGCGGTAGGTAGTTGGTCACTGACGCGGTATTCATTGTTGATAATATAGAGCAACTTGTGAACACCCAAAGGGAGATGAAGAGTTGTGGAAAATTCTGTAGGACTTATCGGGACGAGTTTGATGACATCCCTCCAGTTGGAGAAGGAGCCGATGATCATAATTTTTTGAATCTGTTCACGATTGGTGTTCTCCCACTTGACTTCGACTGGGATGAGTTTCGTTGGATCTGCTGCATTTATAAAATTGATGGGTGCGGTACTATCAAATGTTGGAGTCTTGGCCACCGAGGGCGGCGTGGCGTCCCCGACAACGACAGCGTGCACTTGCTGCTGGAGACTCTGCGGGTTGACCGAATTCACAGGCTCGGCATCCTCCATCTCAACATCTTCCCCCAAAAAGTTCCTCGTTATGTCTGTCGGCTCAGTCTCAATGAGCCCCTGGTTCAACTCGTTGAATTCATCCTCAATCAAATCGCTCGAAAACTGGTTGATCGAAACGTCATTGTCACCACTCACTCCACCGAATCTCGGAGATCCGTGCCCGCCTTGGTGCACTCGCAAACTCCCTCCATGCTTCTCCCCAGGACCTCTTTTATTCCTGCTGGTCGTCTTATCAGTGGTGTCGCGCTTCACCTGGTGCAAAATCATATCACTAAATTCGTCATCTAGTGTATCCTTATGCCCACCTCCAATTCGCTCCAACCTCCTGCTGCCCGCACCTCCACCATCACCTCCTCGCTGACCCGCAGTAGACTTCCGCGTCCCACTCACACTCATGTTCGTTGTCGAAGCACTGTTCCCCATATCACTAATTGGTTTTTTTTTCCTATTACAAAAAAATTAATAGTAGTAAACTGGAATCAGAATGGTATCCAGGATGTCAATAGCTTAATGTTTAAAGCTTTTCGGGTCACAAATCGGCCTTTTGCTTTTTCTATTGGGTGTGTTAATATCTGTCTCTTCTGTTCTGATTATTACTATGCTTTCTCTTCTGTTCTGTTCTGATTATTAATATCTTCTCTTCTGTTATGGTCTGTTTATTACTATGCTCTCTTCTGTTCTGGTCTGTTTATTACTATGTTTGTTCTGATCTGTTTATTACTATATTTTATGTTCTCTTCTCTTCTGTTTATATATTGCTGTGTTCTATATCCTCTCTATGTTCATCAATTCTTCTGAGCGATACACTAGATTTATCATTCACTAAGGTCTAGACGTTTTAGATGCACCTGAACCACCTGATGCTCAGAGCAACATAACTAAAGCAAAGCATGCAAAGTACATGTTTTGGGTTTCGTATAATGACCAAAGTAACTTCAACGAGGGGCCAGGGACGACCGGGACGATTTTGTGTTTGTTCTTACGTCATACGTTAATCTGACTATGTACTCTATTATTAAGATTCTAACGCTATGTAACCTCGCAGCTTCTTAGGTAATATCTTTGTCCGCATTTTATTATGTAATCCTTTGTACTATACTCTAACCTTTATATTATATAATCTCTTTACTCTTTCCTTTTTCAATTACATAATCTCTTTAAGGGATGTTCATTTTTGTTTCATTACCTCATCCCTTACTAACATCTCCTATTTGTAAATCTGAAACCATAGAAAACTAATAAACAGCATGTCGTGGAGTGGAATCAAGAAGGCAATTAACCGTGCAGGTACACAGGTTATGGTGAAAACCGGTCAAATCGAAAAGTCGTATGACATGGAGTACGACCACGAAGAACGCCGGTTCCGCCAGATGGAACAGAGCCTGGAAAAGTTACATAAAGAATTGCGTGCCTACCTCGAATCATTGAGAATATTGTCAAACGCTCAGGTAAACGTCGGAACAGCGTTGGGCAGCTTCTACGGCCTGGCCTCACAAGAAGAAACCAAAGACAAATCTGAATCTGAATTCAAGTACTCGCATCTCAGTCACGAATATGCAGATGCTATGCGCCATTTAAACGAAAAGGTGTTAGCTGATTTAGAAGGTCCCTACAACCAAACCATCTTGGACCCAGTGTCCAACTTCAACTCCTACTTTATCGAAGTAAACGATGCTATAAAAAAACGCCACAATAAACAATTGGATTATGACGCCTTGAAACTGAAAGTTCGCAAACTTATCGAAAAGCCCCAGAATGCAACTAGCCCGGACTACGAAGCAAAACTAAAGGATCTGAAAGATCAGTTGGCAGAAGCAGATGAAAATTACCAAAAGTTAAACTCCCAATTGAAACACGATTTACCAAAGTTAATCAACTTGAGAACTCCCTTCTTGGACCCGCTGTTTGAACTGTTCGTAAAAGTACAATTGCGTTTCTTCAACGAAAATTACAGTCATTTAAATGGTTTACAAGCAAAACTAGATTCAAGAACTCGTGAGGATTATATCACAGGCCGTTTGGAAAAACGTATCGATGATGTCTTGGGTAAAATGAGAGAGTTAAACATAGCCTCTGTATAGTAATCAAACATATGTAGCATATTCAACTCAACTTCAGATGTGTAGCTGAACTCAACTTCAGATGTGTAGCTCAACTCAACTTCAGATGTGTAGCATATTCAATAATCATGCACAATGTTAAATTTTAGTCTCATAGAGAATCGTGATTTAACAACGTTATCGCAATTGGAGTCTGCTCAATATACAAATAGACAATTGGAAACCACATTTATCAAAGCAATACACTCCAATAAACAACTTTGAAATTTTGCAATCAAATAGAGCGTATTCTGTCGTTTCAAATTTGTCGTAGTCTAGCAAGATTCTATTGTTTCTAACTGGCACCCGGAATTACATATATAACTATCGCAGAATTGTAACTCCAATCTTTTGATTACGAAATCGTGCTGGCTAACTTTCTGTTACTGTTTGGATTGTACGGTTCGTAACAGTCTTGAGTTCTAAGATTTTGCACGAATTCGTATCATAGTCTTCTACGCTCAATCACTGTTAACACCCTCATAAAGGGGGGCTAAATTGAGCTAGTTATTATAAACTCCTTACCAGAGATTATTCCTTATTCTACACTTAATCGAACTGTCACCAGCGATTACTCCGTATTCTACACTCAATCGAACTGTCACCAGTGATTACTCCTTATTCTACACTTAATCGAACTGTCACCAGCGATTACTCTGATTCTACACTCAATCGAACTGTCACCAGTGATTACTCCGTATTCTACACTCAATCGAACTGTCACCAGCACAATTTCATAATCTAATTCCATAAACTCCTGTTTTGATTTTCTATTATAATGCATTACAAATCTGTGAACCCGTTATAGGTTTCTCTCCAGTTGGCAAAGAAACCCTTGAAGAACTTGGAACCCAAACCGACATCTTGGGAACCGGTGGCAGCACGAATAGAGTGCATAGCCAATTGAGGAATACCAAGATCGATAGTTCTTGCACCAGTTTGGGAAGCAATGGAAGGACCGATGGTACCACCAGATCTGGAGTCGTTTCTGATTTGGAAGTATTGAACCTTGTCGCCATTCTTTCTGGCCAACTCTTCAACGAGGGCAACACCGACATTGTCTGTAGCCATGCTACCGTTCGAGTCAGTGGAGATGGTAACACCTGTGTTTGGAAGAGGCTTGTGGTGTTCCAAGTAGACATTGTTGAAATTAGGGTTCAACAAGTGGATAACATCAGCGGAGATAATGACAGAGTTGGCAAAAGTCAATCTGATTTGCTCTTGGATGTCGCCGTCATTGTAGTAGTCTGAGGAAAGGACTCTCAGGACCACCAGTTCCAACAAACCACCCTTGGCACCTTCTCTGGACAAAGACCCAACTTCTTCGTGGTTGACGAGGTCAACGATTGAGAAGGAGTCTGAGCTCAACAAGCCATCAGCCTCAGCTTCCAACAAGGCGATTTGGGCAGCAAAGGAACACAATCTGTCGTCCAATCTTGGGGCATACAAGAATTCCTCGTTTAACCCACCAACGGTACCCTTTTGAATGTCGTATAATTGCAAGTCCCATTGCAAAATATCGGAAACAGCGACACCAGCCAACTTGGCAACGTAACGCAACAACTTCAAAGAGTGCTTTCCGTACAATGGAGAAGACTTTTCAGCCTCAGTAGCAGGAGCATCCTGGGCAGACGAAGAGAAACCAACAACCGGAACAGCCTGGGTTTCCTTGTTGAAGGGACCAACGGCAGGAGCACCAAAGTGAGGAGCCAAAGTTGGAATGTGGGCAATAGGGTTTGGAGTGGAGTCCACCAACTTGGAGGTTATCTTGGCACCATCCTTGATCAAAACACGACCACCGAGCCCCAAGTCTCTGTCGAACCAAATGTCGTTCAAGGTGCCACCGTATGGAGCCACACCCAACAACTCGTAACCTTCAACGTCATTTTTGATTGATGAGGGCTTCAACAACGCAGTCAAGGCGTCCACGTGTGAACCAATGGCCCCGAGACCCTTCTTAGGTGTCCAGTCCTTCCCAACAACAAACGAAACCAAGTTGGTGCCGTTTCTGTGTGTGTAGTACTTACCGGGTTTCAAGTCGCTCCAGTTGCTCTTTTCATTAATGTAGGTGAAACCGGCCTTGCTCAACTTCTTGCTGAAGTAATCCACAACATGGTAGATGGTTGGGGAAGTGTAGGTAAAGTCAATGTACTCTTGGGTGTACTCAGCAAGCTTGTGGTTGAGGTCTGCTTTGGTTGCTTTGGTTTTTGGAACAACAGCGGCGGAAGCAGCGTTGAACTCGCTGTTGGCAGCTTCCATGCTAGCCAACGCAGTTTGGATTCCCTTTAAGATACTTTCAATGTTTTGGGCAGACATAACTAATGATAAAGATACCGAGATTTCTCCCACACTTTATATGCGCTAAAAAAGAAATATTACTCATTTCGACCGACAATCACCCGCTTTGGGGATTTTGCTTGGTACTGCATATACAGTGGCCCTTCCACGAAGTGGCTGTGATGACGAGCAATGACGAGCAAATCTCGAGCGAATCTCGAGCAAAACGAGACGGTTGGAGATTCAAAGAAGGGCCGATTGTCAATTGCTGAGAAAACAAATGGTTTGGAAGCTACAAAGTACAGTAAAACGATTAATCTAACAAGCAGCGCACCAACACCAAAACAATAACCGTAAACATCCATACCGCAATATCAAACTCCTTAAACATCTTAGTGCAAAAGTAAACAGTACTCTACACACAATACACTCCAATTCTCCATATCTCCCATACTCATCTCCCATACACCCATCTCCCATACACTCATCTCCCATACACTCATCTCCCATACACCCATCTCCCATACACTCATCTCCCATACACCCATCTCCCATACACTCATCTCCCATACACCCATCTCCCATACACTCATCAATCATATCTAAAACCCAATACACAAAACATGCCATACCAATTCATATGAATCCACCCAAATAAACCAAATACAATCCACACTAATCCACGCCATTCCAAATACAATCCACATTAAACTACGCAAATACTCGCCAATAGGTACTGGAATTCCGACTAGCTCGCTTTGTGCCCACCGTTACAGTTAGACAGCTGACCCTGTCACGGGCCGATAGTGGAGTCACACAAAAGACAGATTTGTAATCACTAGACGTCCGCGTTATCCCAGCTTGAGCCATATTGTTCGGGTCAATAGTAGATCACCCATTCTCTACATTTCTGAAGGCCTTTCTTTAGTTCTATCTTCTTTGCTATTTATAAGTACTTGTATTCTATTTTCCAAGTCGTTCTTGGAATGTCTGATATCTCCTAGTCTGTTGTTGAATTTATACTTTTGTATTCTATTTCCAAGTGCTGTTTTCTTATCAACGTTCTTTTATCTTGTACATTTTGCCTACTTGAACTATTCATTTTGCGTATTTTAACCATCTTGTCAATTCTTGCTTCAAAGTCTGACTCCGCCCAGTGGCGTAATGCATCTTATCCAAAACACAGCTCTGTTCTAAAAGTCGAGATCCGTCAAGATCTAGGCTCGTTTAAAGAAAACTACTAAAACCCTCAATTTCTCCAACAAAATGGTATAAATTTGGTGGGCATATCGAAATTGTAAAATTGGATGACAATTAACATAAGTCAGAATAAACCAGAACTACTATCTAGAATCACTGTAAAAGTTAACACAATAGAAATCGCATAAAGGTTAACATAATAGAAATCGCATAAAGGTTAACATAATAGAAATCGCATAAAGGTTAACATAATAGAAATCACATAAATAGAGATTGAAATCACATCAAACATACTAGAAATCCCCAGAAAAACCACAAATTCCCATAAATACTACCGATTCAGCCATACCATAAACACCATTAATAAAACTATACTTAGCAATAACCATTCAATTGGACAGATGATTCAACATACCTACTCTTGACAACTAAATGTCCTTCAACTGTACTCGCAACCAGCACCTGACTCCTTATCAGCCACCCCTATTAGATAAAAGGCCAAAGGTTGTGCAAAAGAGCGAAAAAGGAAAAAACGGCAGTTTCCGATAAACCATGTTCAAGCGCAACAAGCACGACGAGGACCGTGTGTTCAACGAGGCGTACTGGACGAGTTATATAGAGGCATACGATAAGTATAGGGCGTATGCTGGTGATTCGCTTGCACACAATGCTAAGAAATATACGCAACTGTCGCTGGCCGTTGTACAAGTTACAAAATGGTTTGAAGGGAACTCGCTCCATGTGCCGTATACGCAACAGATTATAGCATTGCTCAAGCTGCCATTCACCAATGGAGATCCTACAACGACTTACAATCTTATTCGACTCTTCCAACTTAGCATACAGGGACATTTCCTCACCAATAGCCCGATCAACAAGATGGGCCAACACATTACGTTTAAGGGTGCGGAAAACTGGGAGCATGTGATGTGCTACTTGGACCTGTTGCTCTTTTCCATGTTCGCTAACCTCGAGCTGTTTGAGCCCATTCTCTTTATAAGCAACCACCCTGATAGACGCATCAACCAATTGTCGTGTCTCCTCCGTTTGTACGCCACGTTGTTGAGATCGGGCCAATTGATCACCACAGACTTGACCATCAGAATTTGTGAGCTTTTACTGCTGTTAGGCTGGACCGAGGCATTATCTCATAAACAGCAGGATGCTGCTTCCCTCTTCCAGTTCTTGACAGAAACCTTGCTGATGCCTTTGCTCACCTTCAAAATCGAAATCAAACATGGCGGAAAGTTTAGTAAAGACGATGATGAAAAATACCTGAAGGAGAGAATGCTCTTTGTTAGTATCCCGGAAGATGATGATCTAAAGTCAGATTCAGACTCAATCGTTACATTTCATAGAGATAGTGATGGGTCAAGTAACGAAACAAATGAAATCAAAAGCAAAAGTATCTCAAGCACAGATCCAAAAATCGACAATCCAACTACATCCAACATTGATAGTTCAGTGGCATCACAAATTCTAAATCCTAGTACATCCCAAATTGATAATTCGATTAAGCAATCCATTAGTAGCACGGATAGGGACTCCAAAAATACCACCGGTTCTTCAGTTACCAAAATTAATACAAGTGACTCAACAGATAGCAAAAATGATATTCTTCTAGAGGAATGCCTTGAACACTATTTCAGCAACTCCATCAGTGTGCGCAGAGAGTTGGAGAGACGTGCAACCATGGAAACAATAAGAAGAGGCTCGGATGCAAAGATGTCCAAAAGTATCCCCACTACAGAACACTTGGAGTACTTTGATTCGCTGAGCATACCTCCAAGCCCCAAAATTCCAATCTCAAGATCAAGCTCCCGGTTGACAAACAGCTCTCCAGCAAAGGTGATTTCCCGTACGAGGTCCTCTACGCTTTCGTTATGGTCGACTCTGAACGGTGAACCATCCAAACGAGAAGTGAATCTTCCAGCTTGGATGTTTTTGCGTCTTTTGCCGTTTTATACAGACGACTCGGTGGATTCATTAAACTCAGCCAGAACCTCCAAGGAGTTTGCCAATCGCCGTCCAATCCTCCCATTGTGCTTAAAGAGATACTCGTTTGACACAAATACACTGACTGCAAATCGTACGAAAAGACGTGTGCTTATCCCACCTGTGATCAACTTGCCTCAGTTTGTGGCAGATGACGAAAATGACGATGCTCCAGGTGACTTTCGTTTGATATTGGAGTCGGCCGTATGTCATAGAGGAACCCTGATTGAATCTGGTCACTTCATTTCTTTGGTGCGCAAAAGCACAGATAATAACGTCACCGAGGACCAGGCATACATGGCTACTTGGTACTTGTATGATGACTTGAAAACTAAATGTAGAGTTAGTGAACATACCTTCAAAGAGGTTTTCGACACAGAATGGCCGTATATGCTTTTTTACCGTTTGGTTGCCAACGACCACTCCTCCGAAGCACATGTGATTCCTCCACAGGGACTGAAAAGTAAGTACTGGTCAGAGGAGACCGTGATGAGCCCTATAGTCTCCGCAGAGACCCAGGGCGAGATTCTCCCGAACGACTCGCGCTTTGTGGATGTCCGCAACAAGTACTTTTGGTACCTCACTGATAAAGATAAAAACTATAGAAAGGAGGTGGCAGATAGAGGATTGCTGAATGCCGCTCTATTCAGAAGAAACAGCCAATGGTCTGGATCATCATTAAGTGGGAAACTCTTCGATGATACCCACGGCTCCGAAGAGGGTTCCTTGAAGAAATTCTCAAAACTATTGACTGCTCCTTTGGAACCCTTGTCTTCAACGGTGGAAAAGGTACACGACAAAAAGCACACTCATAAGAGAAGAAGAGATGCATACAAAAACGACAAATGCGTGATTTCATAGATTTCATAGACCAAATGCATGATTTCATAGATTACATAGAAATAAAATATCATCTGAAAAAGGCCTTTTAAGATTAACACACAATAAGAAGATCCATTAATCACAAAAGTATATTTCACCAGATAAGCCAGCAACAACCACTCTTGAGGATTGTCTGGAGTGGAACCTGATACACAGAATGACCTTTTCACTTAAGTGTAATTTGGTGACGATTTTGGTCAGTTTCCAATCCCAAAAGCAGGCTCTACCCAGGGAATCCCCACTGGCGATAATCTTCCCGTCCGGCGAGAAGGCTATTTGGATGCCGTAGCCCGAAACATTATGGCCTCTAAAAACCTTTTTACGGTTATACTTGTATTTCCCTGAGCCCTGGATAACCTGGATGGTGTTGTCCATTACTTGTAGGGCAATATGTACAGGTGTATCTTGCTCCGATGGCCGCACAGCCACCGAGGGCATTGAGTGCTGGGAAGGATCCGAGATCACCTTTACCGGTATGTTAATCTGCCAATCCCATACGCGCACAGACTTGTCATCCGCAGTCAGCATGAAACGCTCGTCATTCACTATGGTAAGCGAGTTTATAGAGCCCATATGATGATTGTACACTTGAACTGGCTCGTCGCCCTCTAAACTGTAATGTTCAATGTCGTGGTTGGCAAGTCCCACAAGAAACTCTATGCTGTTTGGGTGGAACTGTAAACAATTGGGGGTTGCTCGCACTCTCCATGTTCTCACCAACTCACCGGTAGTTCTCCAAAGGTGTACCTGGCGATCGTACCCGCAACTAAGAAACTGTTTGCCAGTTCTGTCGAACACCACATCCTTGACCGCCTGTGTGTGTCCATGGAATACACGAAGCAACTCGTACGTTTCCGAATCCCAAAGCTTGATTTTAGTATCATTACCACAGCTCAACACCAAGTGACTCAGTTTCGGGAAATACTCAATCTTGTTCACTCCCTTAGGATGGGCCAATTGTTTATGGATCACCTTCTTCGGCACAAACCACTCGGTCACACCAGGTGTATCAGCACTAAAATGCGTATACGGCCTGTTTTGGTAATCAACCTCTTTAGTACCAACAAATTCGGAGTACGGAACTGACTCTGTATCTGAACTTTCCAGATCAGACAGATTAGATAAATCAGAGTCGTCAGGATCAACAGGATCTTTGGGATCAACAGGATCTTTGGAATCAACAGGATCTTTGGGATCAACAGGATCTTTGGAATCAACTGCAGCATTTTCCCTAGCCTCCTCGTCCAATCGTTGCTTCTTCAACTGCTTGGCTCTTCTTTTCAACTCAGCGGTAGACTGGTTTCCTTGTCTAGCCTCCAATTCAAACTGTCCATGTTCATAATACACTCTTTTCACACTCCCAGCAAATGTTACTTTCTCTTCTACTTGCTGGTGTTCCCCATCTTCCTCTTCACTAGATGAGTACCCCACAAGCATCTTGCTCATCTGAAAATAATCGCAAGAGAAGAAAAAAAAAAAAAAAAACTCTGTAAAAATTCAACTGAAAGATGAAGAGAAAGGTTGATGATGATTCTGACATCGACGTGAGTGATACCGACTCTGAAAACGAAGAACAGCAAATTGAGGAAGGAGAAGAAATTGTGAATGTTGATTTTGATTTCTTCGACTTGAACCCTGATGTTGATTTCCTTGCGACCAAAACGTTCTTGACCCAATTATTTGGCGATGATGCACAAGAGTTTGATATTTCTGGTCTTGCAGACATGATTTTGGCTAAGAATTCTGTGGGTACAACTATTAAAACGGACGGCCAAGAGAGTGATCCATTTGCATTGTTGACTGTTGTTAATGTTAACGAACATGCCTCGCTGAGCAGCATCAAAAAGTTGGTTTCATATATTCTTGAGAAAACCACCAAGCAAACCGAGTTTAACATCATGTTGAGAAAGTTGCTTCTGGGAGACTCCAAGTTACGTGTTGGGTTGATTATTTCGGAAAGAATGATCAATATGCCTGTGGAAGTTGTACCACCAATGTATAAAATGCTTTTGGAAGAAATGGCAAAAGCACAGGATTCCCAGGAACGCTACGAGTTTGACTACTTCTTGGTGATACTGAAAGTGTACAAGTTGGTCGCTGCCAACGAAACCGCAGATGAAGACAGCAAGAAAAAGAAAAAGAAGGTGGGTGAAGAGCAAATCGAAATGGATTACTTCCATTATGAAGACATCGTCTTGGAAGAAAACGCCCAGTATTACGGAAACTACGACTACACGCACAAAAAACAGGAAACAGACCTGAGAAGAGTCTTTACCGAGTATGGTATTGACCCAAAGTTGAGTATTATCTTGTTGGACAAGGACGCTTTGGCAAAGCTGGTGCCAGAAATGGAAGAAAAGTTCCCTCCATTCTAAATAGGTAATTCAGTAGTAGATTGATTTCAGTTATCACTTTCAGGTAGGTCTAGGAATCAGTTATCACTTTCAGGTAGGTCTAGAAATCAGTTATCACTTTCAGGTAGGTCTAGAAATCAGTTATCACTTTCAGGTAGGTCTAGGAATCAGTTATCACTTTCAGGTAGGTCTAGGAATCAGTTATCACTTTCAGGTAGGTCTAGAAATCAGTTATCACTTTCAGGTAGGTCTAGGAATCAGTTATCACTTTCAGGTAGGTTAGGAATCAGTTATAGATGATTTGTGGTAGTTGTAGATTTGCCGGGATGTGTAGATTTGCAGATAGTTATATACGATTTACAGGCTACACAACTTTGAGTATTGTAGGTTAACCAAAAGAATAAGCAAGATAGAGCTTCTGGTTTCTTGTTATATCAATTTTATATACATTGTTGAATAGTCTGACTGCCCGCACTGGTTCGAATACTTGCGATATATTTTGCACCCAATGAACTTTTCAAAGACCCAAACAGTTAGACTCGCCCATAAAAGTCCCAACTACCGATCAATACAAACTTAACAACTGTCTGCAAACTTATCAATTTTCTGCAAACTTATCAAATGTCTACGAACTTACCAAATGTCACTAACCCTGTCAACTATAAAGTCTATTACAGTTTGTTAGGAACCTGTAAAAAAGTGGTTTTCACACGACCAGCATACTGAAAATTTTTTTAGCATTATGATTCTCAAATCAAACACGATGGCTATTCCTCACAAGAACCACAACTTCCGTCCGGAAAATGTGTTAAAGCGTGCTCAAGACTTAATTGCTGTGGGTCAGCTGAATGCTGCCTTGGACACATTGTATGATTTGATCACATCTAAGCGTATTCGTTACCTTGTGGTTGAAGACTTGGAGCCTATTGCTCTTTTGCTCATTGAGTTAGCTGTTGATTTAAGACGCGGTAAGTTGGCCAAGGATGCCTTGCACCAATATAAAAAGAATGTGCAAATGTCTGAAAACGGTTTGGAATCAGTTCAAGTTATTGTCCGTAAGTTTGTCGATTTGGCTGAAAAGAAGTTGGATGAAGCCCAAGCTAAGGCTGATATCAAGATTGACCAAGACGAAGAAGAAGACTTGGAGTCTGCTGAATCTCCAGAACTGATCTTGTTGAGTGCTGTTTCGAACACTGACTCTGCAGACAGAACTGAAAGAGAATTGGTCACCCCATGGTTGAGATTCTTGTGGGAAGCATTCAGAGCTGTTTTGGACATCTTGAGAAACAACTCGAAGTTAGAAGTCACGTACTCTGCCATTGTTAACCAAGCATTCAAGTTCTGTCTCAACTTCAAAAGAAAGGCTGAATTCAGAAGATTGTGTGAATTGCTCAGAGCACACATGCAATCCGTCACCACTCAAGTTAAGTCCTCCACCCAAAACGCTATTGATCTTTCTGAAAATGAAACAGTTCAACGTTACTTGGAACAGCGTTTCTCTCAATTGAATATCTCTGTCAAGTTGGAATTGTGGCAAGAATCTTTCCGTTCCGTCGACGATGTTCACACCTTAATCACAGCCTCCAAAAAGTCTCCAAAGCCACATATGATGGTCAACTACTACGAGAATTTGGCTAAGATCTTTGCAGTCTCAGACAACGCCTTGTTCCACGCTGCTGCTTGGAATAAGTTCTTCAATTTGTACTCCCAATCTCCAAAAGCAACAAATGAAGAATTGTCTCACTACGCATCCACCTTGGTATTGTCCACCTTGGCCATCCCTCAAAAGTCCTTGAACACCAACGAAACCCTTGTTGATGAATACAAGACCAAGAATGCCAAGTTGTCTTCCTTGTTGAACTTGAACTCCGTTCCAACCAAGGCCGGCCTCATCAGCTCCATCATCAGCAAAAACATCCTTGGTTTTGTCGACCCATCCATTAAACAATTGTTTGAGGTTTTGGAGAATGGTGAATTTCACCCATTGAACATCAAGTCAAAGATCGCTACAGCTTTCAAGGCTATCCAAGCTGACAAGGACTACGCTCACTACATCCCAACTTTGACCGAAGTCATCTTGATCAGAATCTTCCAACAAGTTTCCCAAGTTTACCAAACCGTCAAGTTGGACTTTTTGATTTCCCTTGGTATCTTTGACGTTGATTCTGAGTACTCCTTGAACGAATTGGAAGTTGAAGAATTGATTGTTAACGCTGTTAAGGACGGTCACTTGTCTTTGACTATTGATCACGAAGCTGAAGTTGTCATCTTCAAGTCATCTCCATTCGAAGAATCCTTGAACGATATCTTTGTCGACAAGTTGCAAGTTTCTCCAGCTCAATTGGTGAGAACTCAAATTTCTCAATTGGCTTCCACCTTGCGTGAAGCTTCCATCTTGATTGAAGGTAAGTCTAATGTCACCTCCAAACAAGCTGAATTGAGGGACTTAGCATTGAAGCGTGCTGTTTCTGAAATGATCAAGGAACAACAAGAGTTAGCTGACCGTGTTCAAGTTATTGAAGAAAGAAAGAAGATTGCCGAAGAACTCAAGGCTAAGGAAGAAGAAGAAGCCGCCAAGTTAAAGGCTGAGCGTATTCTTGCTGAAAAGAAGGCCGAACAAGAGAGATTGTTAATGGAACAAGAACGTAAAAATGTCGAAAAGTTGGAGAAGGAACGTAAGGCTATTCTTGCTAAGGAAAAGAGAAAGATTGCTGAAGAAATCAATGCCAAGGG
This sequence comes from Kodamaea plutei, assembly GCA_030705055.1. Lineage (NCBI taxonomy): Eukaryota > Fungi > Ascomycota > Pichiomycetes > Serinales > Debaryomycetaceae > Kodamaea > Kodamaea plutei. The sequence goes on along the minus strand of JANIWJ010000049.1, from coordinate 6,339 downwards.
TATCATCAAGGTTGATTTGGACGACTTGGATAACTTGGATACTGCTAACTTGCAAAGAATGCAATTGGACCAATTGAACAAGGACAAGAAGGAATTGGATGAAAAACTTAAGGCTATGTCCAAGAAGATGGATCACACTGAAAGAGCTTATAGAAAGGTTGAATTGAAGTACTACGAAAAGGACGCTATTCTTCAACAAGAGGAAGAAAAGAAGACTTACGAAGCCATTGTCGAAGCAAAGATCTCTAGGGCTAGAGTTGAGCATGAAAAGGCTGTTGAATTGAAGAGCCGTTTCCAAAGAATCTTGCCTGACTATGAAAGATTCATGAAGAAGGTGGACGAAGCGAACCACGACAAGATTGCTGCTGCCCAGGCCGCCTCTGCTGCCAGATTTGAAGCTGCTAAGCAAGCTCGTATTGAACAAGTTAAGCAACAAAGAATTGCTGAATTGAGACAAAAACGCCAAAGAGAAGCTGAAGTTGCTGCTGCTGAAAAGAGAGCTGCCGAAGAAGCCGCCAAGAAGGCTGCTGAAGAGTCTGCTAGAAAGGCCACCGAAGAAGCCGCGGCTGCTGCTCCAAAGACCATGTCCTTTGCTGAAAAGATGAGATTAAGAAGAGAGGGAAGAGCTTAGTACATTGCATTTCTAAAATGGATTATTAAACATTGTTTCTAGTTAGATGTAGATGTTATAGTACTGATTACAAGATCAAATAGTCAAGTAATTGCACAATTGCAATACATACTACAGACTGCAATATGTACTATTGGGTGATATAATCAGATATTCAGCGACTGCAATAAATAAAATTAGGTGATATAATCAAATAGTCATGCTACTGTAATATATAGAATTAAATGAAATCAAATATAGTCAAAACTGATTTCAAGGATGATTTGTCTAACCCAGAAACAGAGGTCTATTTACAACTTTAGGGTTTCTCTTATTACACTTTGATTGACTAACCTCCAACTTCTTAATCGTTAATATCATAGTCAAGTGTAAAACAATATCTTTTTCGGATTGAATGACTTCGAATTCTATGAAACGCTTGTCCACAGCTTCTCCTATGCGTTTCGCGTCCTTTGGAGGTGCATTGCAGTTATTATTGTATAGCCTTGGATCACTCTCATTTAGTCTTTTCTTTTTATCATCCCAACTATCAAAGTATGTATATGGACAATTCTTAGGTAGTTTATAAACTAGATAGGAATCATTCGTTTTCAACAAACGGTATACTTTGCCCTTATCCATATAATCTAAAATTGGAAAGGTATCATGAAAAATTGCCCTTGTTGAACCCCAAGAAAATTTGAAAGTATAGCAACCATGAGACCCTGTTCGCAGCTCCTTTATAGAACACATATCATTATATTTGCCAGTAATTCGGTTCAGATATTGAACTTTTGCTAGATTTGATGAAAAGGGACCTCCATTCAGTATTTTCAAGTATGGTTGCAAACCTACACGTTTCTGGTCACTAAATGTGTCATTTGGATGTAGAGGATATAATTCAAAATTAGATCCAGATATAGTTGCAATACAATAAACCAATTGAGTTGGCAGCGACATTTAATCAAGTTGTCTATTTATTTATTTTTTTTGATTCTTGAAGCTTTCTTATAACTTGTTATGAACGATCGGAACGGGAGACTTTTTAGTCATTCTTCAGACCCATAATTCTTTGTCACGTAGTGGTAATTCATTCCTAGACGGCAGCAGTTGACGGTCCACCTCGCCCCCTCCCCTCGGTGCTGGGCACTGGGTGCAGGGCACTGGGTCCGGGTGTTAGGGTCCTAAAAAGGAGAGGGAGGGGGTGTGATTTTATGGAACAAACAACTTGTCAAGTTTATAAATCTGTAAACAAGTATCGCTAATATGTATGCACAGCCATGTAGGTCGTGATCATACTTGTGTTTTTAAAGGTATCTACACCTTTGTGTTTAGATCTTTTTGTTTAATTCTATAAATAATTGCAGCCAAATAAAACAAAAAAAAAAACTAAAATAACTTACAGAAACCCACTTTAAAACTCTATTGTTTGGATGATGTTGCCATGATACCAGAGCAAACGTCATGCTCCAATAATAAAAAGGGAACACATGCATCACATGTATTTTAGTAACATGTAAACCAGAACGCCTTCCTAAATAGGTAATCGTGGGCCAGTCAAAATGAGATTTAGAAAAAAGTTTAGCGCGATGTGAACAAATATAATCAATTGAGTCATAAAAGATGAGAATTGGTCGTACACTCTTTAACAAAGCCTCACGATTCGTACCAACCAGTGGAGTATATCCCAAGGGTTTTGAAGTTGGAGGGATACATAGTGGAATCAAGAAAGATGGCAAATCTCTAGATCTCGCTTTATTACGCAATACCTTTGGCAAGGAGGCAGTTGCGAGTGCTGTATTTACAAAGAATAAATTCAAAGCCGCCCCAGTGCAAGTTTCCAGTCAGATTATGAAAGAGAGGGGGGGGCATGGGATCAATTCTTTGGTTATTAATAGTGGGAACGCGAATGCTGTCACCGGAACCCAAGGTTTGCTAGATGCAAAATCTATGGTTGAAACCACTGATGGGGTTTTTAACAATACGCCAAACTCGTCCTTGGTGATGTCAACCGGTGTTATCGGTAACAACTTGCCTATAGACAAGATTCTCAACGGGATTCCGGTATTGGCTGGTCAATTGGGTAATACCCATGAATATTGGCTCAATTGTGCGAAGGCAATTTGTACCACAGATACCTTCCCCAAGTTGGTTACTAAGCGGTTTACTCTTGATGGAAATCAGTACACTTTGGCGGGCTTGGCTAAGGGTGCCGGCATGATCTGTCCTAACATGGCTACCCTCTTGGGGTTCTTTGTTATCGACGCGCCAATTACTGCTGGTGCTCTTCAACGGAGTTTGACCTACGCTGTTGATCGTTCCTTCAACAGTATCAGTGTAGACGGTGATATGTCTACGAACGACACCATTGTAGCTATTGCAAATGGTGCTGCTGGTGGACCCCTAATCGACGAGTCGAGTACCTCGTTCAACCAGATTCAATCGGAAATTACCGGTTTTGCTCAGCAGTTGGCCCAATTGGTGGTGAGAGATGGTGAAGGTGCTACCAAGTTTATCAAAATTACTGTCAAGGATGCGTTGAGTTATGCCGACGCGAAAACAATCGCAAGCTCAATTGCCAACTCCTCCTTGTTCAAAACTGCAATGTATGGTAAGGATGCAAACTGGGGTCGTATTCTTTGTGCCATTGGGTATTCGGATGTTTCTGCAGAACTGATCATTCCAGAAAAAACAAACGTCTCCTTTGTACCTACAGATGGGTCTGCTGAATTGAAGTTGTTGATCAATGGTGAACCAGAACAAGTGAACGAGGAAAGAGCTTCCGAGATCCTTCAAAGTGAGGATTTAGAAATCGTTATAAACTTGGGAACCGGCGGGGGAGAATCAACCCAATTCTGGACTTGTGATTTGTCTCACGAGTATGTGACGATCAATGGTGATTATAGATCTTAGTTTTTAGCAAATTGGTATTTCTACGATGGATTTTGTGTTAAGATAAATTGATTTTGTATTCTACGTTAGATTTTGTATTCTACGTTAGATTTTGTATTCTACGTTAGATTTTGTATTCTACGTTAGATTTTGTATTCTACGATATATTGAATTTATACTGACATTTGTTAGTGAAATTTTCTCCAGATTTAACAAAGTCTGGGGTAAAGGTGTAGACTTCGAGAAGAATATGCACAAGATGCTAAGAGGCAAAGGATATTTGCTCTAACATCAAAACTCAAACTACAAACATACACAAACTCCAAACTCCAAACTTCAAACTCCAAACTCCGAACTTCAATTTCCAAAGGCCAGACATCTTGAACTGACCCACCCAAAAAAAAAAAAGTTAAAAAAATCAACGAAACTATAATGATTACGGTAGTTGGATCGTTGAACTATGATTTGGTGACATTCACCGGTCGTGTACCTGATGCTGGAGAGACCATTCAAGCTGATTCATTTGAGAATCATTTGGGAGGTAAAGGGCTCAATGAGGCTGTTGCGTGCGTAGAGTTGAGTAAAGACACCACAGTCCGCATGATAGGAAGAGTTGGGCTGGACAATTTTGGAAAGGAGCTCAGGGGGGCATTAGAAAGCAGAGGAGTGGACACCAAGTATGTTGAAACGATTGAAGGCAAGTCATCTGGGGTTGCTATGATTTTAGTTGAGGCTAGTGGAGAGAACCGTATCTTGATTGTTTCAGGAGCCAATGCCGATTTGAAACCTTCTGCAGAAGAGTATGAAAAGTACTTTCCAAAGGATGATTTGTCCCCACATTATGTGTTGCTACAGAATGAGTTTCCTGACACTCTCAAGACGGTCGAGTGGCTTAAAGCCGAAAGACCTCACATTAACATTTGTTATAATCCTTCTCCGTTTCAGCCCGAGTTGATCGCCAAGGGTATCTTATCGAAGGTGGACTTTTTGATTGTCAATGAAGGCGAAGCGTTACAGGTAGCCAAGGAACTCTTGACTCCACAAGAGTTTGCAAATTTCGATAAATCTCAAGATGCCGTTGCCCTGTTCAAGACACTCTGTACCAGATTACAAGGATTGGTCAACCAGACAAACTTGGCCACTGTGGTGATTACCATGGGATCCTTGGGATGCGTCTTCCAGCTGGCTAGTGACCCTGTCAGCTTTTATAAGTCTGCGGTGGTGGACAAGGTAGTGGACACCACTGGGGCTGGAGATACGTTTTTTGGCGGTGTGATTCTGCGTCTCATGAATGGCTATTCTTTACACGAGGCCATCGCGTTTGCTACCCTTGCGAGTAGTATTGTAATCCAGAGGAAGGGTGCAGCTGGGTCAATTCCTAGTGTTTTGGAGGTTGAAAAGTTAATGTAAAGAGTATTCAGGCGAGAATGCAGATGAGTTACAGAGGAAGAGAATGTAGATACTTACAAAGGAAGAGAATGTAGATTATAAGGAAGAGAATGTAGATTACAAGGAAGAGAACGTAGATTACAAGGAAGAGAACGTAGATTACAAGGAAGAGAACGTAGATTACAAGGAAGAGAACGTAGATTACAAGGAAGAGAATGTATATACTTACAGGGGAATGATTTTATTATTATAGAGCACTAAAAGAAAATGAAAAATTAATGTCCAAGTGCTTAAACCTTTCTGGAACGTACGGAGGTCAAGTCGACATCTCTACCAGAGGCATGGACGTACTCGTTGACTTGGGCGGCGACACCACCCTTAACGGAAGCAGCTCTAGAACGAACAATTTGGGATTTCTTCAGAGATTTTCTTCTGTAAACGTCAATGTAGAAGGCGATGAACAACACCAAGTAGGAGGACAAGATGGCACAGCCACTGTAGGCTGCGATCATGGTGCCTGCACAGTCACCACAGTGAGGAAGTATGTCGAGGTAATTGGTAAAGTGGGTGAAGACAACCTTTTGGTATGTTGCAAAGTAGACAAAGCCCAAGTCCAAGATAAACTGGATGATTTGGAATCTAGTGACCCATTCTTTCCACCAAACTCTGATACCTCTAGCAGCCAAGAAGTAGTACCAGTACATGACAACGTGGACACCCAAGTTGAGGACAATTGGGACCCAAGAAATGGAAGTGATACCAATCAACTGAGTGTAACAAAGCAAGGCGGTGGCACCGTGGTGGTAGGTGTGCAAGAAAGTCAACTTCTTTTGCTTAACCACGAGGAAAACAGTGTCGATGAATTCACAGTACTTGGTCAAGTAGTTGAGGTAGTAGAGAGTCACAAGTTCTTGGGTCCATGCTCCTTCGGAACAAATTGCATAAAACAAACCTTTTCTGTAAATAATTGGAACCAATTGTTCAATCATCAACAAGTACAAGGTCAACGAAAGCAAAGTCAAGAACAAGTTGTGTAACTGGAATAACCCATTCAACACAAGTGGTTTGATCTTAAACTTTTTGAAAATAAAGTCCCCTCCAAAGATTACCAAGTAATACACTGCGATAGCTGCAATGACAGGTGGTAAAGTGGATAAAGGCAAATCACCTTGGACAAACTCGAATTTAGATGGAATGAAACTTCCACTGGTGACTTTGGTAACAGCATAGTCAAAGTAAGACCAAAGGTAAACACCAAATGGCCTTTCGGGAGTAGGAACAATACACATCTTTTTGATTGAAAAGAAATCTCGACAAATGCTGATTTATATAAAAGGCCAAGTTGATGGAAAAAAAAATAAAAGAACGCGAAAAAGAAAAAAAGAAATGCCAAAAAAAAAAAAAAAAAAAAAAAAAAAAAAAAAAAAAAAAAAAAAAAACAAAAAAAA